>JACEFO010002093.1:600000-860849 GCA_015342445.1 Digitaria exilis | reverse complement strand
ATCAAAAACCTAAGAAGAAATGATTACTTCATTAATTTACCCAACTCATCAAAAAAGTGTATTGCTTTAAAAAAACAGTGTTACAATTAATACCTCTCTACTGCCCACATGCTACGGTACTTGCACAGGACCAGCAATTCTTGCTTGAGTAGGAAGATGACCATTAGATGCACCATCGTAACAAAAAAGGAAGGTGGAAATATGGTCTCAAGAATACTAAGTGTCTCGGCTATTTCAGCCTCTAGCCTTTCCATATCTCTAACATGAAATGCAGGTGAGTAGATCTGCTTGAAGAAATTGCTCACACGAATCAGCGCAGCAGTGTGTTGTGTTGGCAATATGTTTCGGTACAGCGAGTGGAATTAAATCTTGTAACAAAACATGGTTGTCATGGCTCTTTAGTCCAATTATTTTCTTTTCCTCAACTATCACATTACGGCTTATATCAGATGCATAACCATCAAGAAACTTCACTCCCTTCAATATTTGGCAAAACAACTTCTTTCATCAGGACTCATATTATATAGGGGCTAGAGGTAAATAAAATCGGCCATCTACTTCGATGGGATGAAGGTTATTTCTAATGCCAAAATTCTGCATGTCCATGCGAGCATTCAAATTGTCTTTCGACTTCCCATCAATCTCTAAAAAGTGTGTTAATAATGAAATCACATACATTTTTTTCAATGTGCATAACATCAAAGTTATGCTGCAGCATCAAGTATTTCCAATATGGCAACTTAAACCATATAGAACACCTCTTCCAAACAATTTGTGGCGAGTTTACCATCCTTTCGGGGTTGCTTGATTGGCTTCTTCTTAACTGGATCCTTCCCAAAAGTCCATTCTATATTTTCTGTCAGATTGAAATTTCTTCTCCACTAAGTGGTGTAGGTGCAGTCCTATTCCTCTACGGTGCCATCAAATGAATCTGCATTGGACCTAAATATGTGATCAGCATCTAAGAACCTACGATGGCCCATATACACGTACTTGCCACCCTTTTTAGTTGGACAGAGCATATATGTGAGTGGCATTCAGGACAGCCAAGTTTGCCCAGAGGTGGAACATGAAAGCAGATGGCCCAGTCCTGGTAGATCAGTGATGGTGCATAATATGGCACCACGCAGCTGAAACCATTCCCCCTTTGAAGCGTCCTTTGTACGTACACCATGAATAAACATATCTCTCATATCATCTATTAGCGGCTCAAGATAACATCCATATCAGATCCAGCAGCCTTACAACCAGGAATTAGCAAAGATAGGATGAAGTTTGTTTGTTTTATACACTTCCAAGGTGGAACATTGTATGGAATCAAAATGATAGGCCATATGCTATAATTTAAATTCATTGTTCTATAAGGATTAAATCCATCCGCAGCTACAGCAAGTCTGAGATTACGACTATCTTCAGCAAACTTAGGATATCTAGAATCAAAATCTTTTCAAAAAGGAGCATCTGCTGGATGCCTAAGCAAACCATCCTTCGTGCGTCCTTCATCATGCCACCTCGCGTCAGCTGCTGTTTTTGGAGGACATAAAGTACCTCTGCAGCCTTTTCTTTATTGGAAAATAACGAAGCACTTTCTTAGGAACTCGATGCACATGTTTCCCATTTGGACTGGTTTTTTTCAGATTTCCATCTTGAAGTGTTACATCTTGGGCACGGATTTAAATGTTCATGCTGTTTCCAAAATAGGATGCAATCATTCTCACATGCATGAATATTTGTGTACCCAAGACCAAGGTATTTACTGTATTTTTGGCTGCATTGAAGTTCTTAGGATGTGAAGAACCTTCAGGCAAAACATCCTTAAGTAACTCTAGTAGCATGTCAAAACTTTTATTACTCCATCCCCCGAGAAATTTGATATGGAGTAATCTAACCATGAAACGTAGCTTTGAGAAGTTACTACAGCCCGGGTATAATTCTTTACCCGCATCTTCTAACAACTTGAAAAATGTTTCCATATCCTCTTGTTGCTGCCCCTCATTTACCTCTAAATCCCCCATGTCATCTAAACCATTTGCTAAATCTTAAAGTAAAACAGTGATGTCATCCTCTTCATTTGAACTCTCCATTTCTACACTATCATACTGCATGCTATTTGGGAAAACACTAGTACTTTGCTCCGCATGATTCACCCATGTTATGTAACCTTCTGCAAACCCATCACATATCAAGTGCTCACGAACAACATCCCTAACTCTCCAACATGGAATTCTGACATATCTTGCAAGGACATAATATCTTGTCTCCTTTAGCTGAATTACTAAAAGCAAACTCTAAAAACATGTTCACTCCTTTCATATATTCATCAGTTTGCCTACATATAGTTAATTACAGCATATTAGACCCAACACTAATACAAATCTTGTATCTAACACTTGATTGATTTATTGTATATACCTAGGTTGATTCATCCACCTTTTGTCCATGATGAGCCTTTAAACAAATTATTTCAATGGTACAATACACAAAGTACAGGTACGCACATATATGACAGTCACAAGCTCAAGGTCAGGAAGACACATTCAGACCACAAAACAATTTCATACCACAGTCCACGCACAATGAATATTTGCATCCCAAGAAAATAATCATAAGTCATAGAGTGAAAAAGTTCATACCAATATATACTCAATGATCGACGTCGACACGAGAACCTCCAACCAGGCTTTCTGCACTAGATTTAAGGACGTACAACCTGACACCTTGTTTAACCAAATTTGGCAATAAGGAATCAAGGGATGAAAGAGAAAATTAGTTCATGTCATGACATAGATGCACATACAACACTATTCTGCAATAAAAATGTAATGGTGCTCTTGACACAAGAAAACTTACTAGTAGTTTCAGATCCAAAATGAGCAAAGTGTTCACAACGAGTAGTCAAATCGTTTAGTTCTTCAGCTCAAATCTCTCGAACTACAGTTCTCTGCTGAAACAAAATCATATGAATCAACTAATCTGTATGCACTTGTCCCTTGTCTTTGTGCCACAAATCCAAAGAAAAAAAAAGTAATTTACCTTTGAGCAGCACGGCAGCAGCGAAGAAGTTGACGGAGAGGCAGTGGTGCTGGGTGGGAGGGGAGGTCGGCGCTGGGTTGGAGAGGATAGGTGGTGGTGGCAGTGGCGCTGGGTGGGTGAGGCTGGGAGGGGATGCAGCGGCGCTGGGATGGAGGGGAAGAGGGGCGGCGGTGCTGGGGATGGAGGGGAGAAGGGGCGGCGGCGCTGGGGATGCAGGGGCTGGGAGGGGCGGCGGCGCTGGGGTTGAGGGGAGGAGGGGCGGCGGCGCTGGGGGTGGAGGAGAGGAGGGGCGGCGGCGCTGGGAGATGGAGAGGAGAGGAAGGGCGGCGGCGCTAGGGGATGGAGAGGAGGAGGGGCGGCGGCGCTGGGTGGGAGACGTGCGTGCGTGCAGTGCGTGGGTGGGAGGAGGAGTTCGTGGATCTGGATAGGGTGGGGAAGAGAAGGGTACCGTGGTTTTGGAAGGAAAAATTTCAGGACTTAGCGCGAAAACTGAGCGGGAGATCATGAAAACGCGCCATGTTGTACAAACAAAATATTTCGATCTATCTAAAGCTCATTGCCGACACTTTAAATGTCGACGAGCAACATATACCGACACATTATATGTCTAGTTAAAAATGCCGATGGTTTATCTGTAGAACGCAGAAACGCCGACATATATTTTGTAGGCTTCTTGTTGGACCAACGCCGACACTTTTCTTGACGGCTAATGTTTACTGATTTGCCGACAGATAGTGTGACAAGGATAAACAATCTTTCCCAACAGTATAGTGTCGGGAAAAATGGTAAATGATGTAGTGATGGTTCTACAATACTAGATGTTATAATTACAATAAATATGGCATGTATTAGGGTCGTTCTTCCCTGTGATTTCACAAAGAATCTATCTTCTCACTTCACCATGTGCATTATTGCTAGCGTCTTCATACTCGTCTTGCTTCATGCTAATTACATGATGATCCATGCTGCGTCACGTTCATCTTCCAGGCATTTTCTTCTTGCGCATCTTTATAGCTGTCGACATTTGTGAGGTTAACATTGGGCGCACGCTTTGCCAACTATTCCCCCACCATTCCACCAACACGCACAGATGCAGAACCGAATCTTCACATATACTCCCTTGAGATTGCATACAGCAGATGGAGGAGTGTCCTCTAGGGTTGACCTAGGAAGCTTCACCTTGTCATTGTTCCCATGGTCCAATGAAGAGTGTTGGAGCACCATTGGGACATGTCCTTGGTCTGTCCTTTATGTCCATCATGCTGTGAGCCTGTGACTCACGGTACGATTCAAGTGGCCAACATCTTAATTTCATGAATATCAAATAAATGAAATGCTCTCTCGCTTTGCTTCACTCACACCTCTAAATGGACCTATAATACTAGATATTCTTATTATAATAAACACGGCTTGCAGCAGGGTTGGCCTTCCGGTGATATATGGCCAATGTACTAATCAAAGGTTTCACCAAGAATCCAAAGATCACCAAATAAATTATCTTCGCTGCTGTTTCGCTTTATATATATATGTACTCCCTTGAGAGTGCATACAGTAGATGGAGGAGTGTCCTCTAGGGTTGACCCAGCAGGAAGCTTCACTTTGTCACTGCTGCCGTGGTCCAATGAAGCGTGTTAGCATAATTGGAACATGTCCTCTGTCACACCGCTCTCCGTGTGCATCGTGCTCTGTCACGTTCATCTTACCTTAGTTATTTGTTGTAGGTCTTAATTATGTTTGCTTCTAGATTATACAGATTCCAGCTTGCATGCATGTGTGTTACAGTCTGCGTGTTGCAATATTCAACAACTTAAAAGCTGAATCCAGACACGCCATTAATGACACCAATAAAAGTATACAGAATTATACAAAATAATACATCTTATTCCATATATCATTGTAAGACAATTCTGTTATTATTAGATACACCAGCAAAACTCTTTATTTGTCGCCACCTCTCGTGACGAACAAGAACAATAAAAATCAAACAACATATGCAAGAACCTCGACAAATTAACAATGATTACACTGACATCTCCCCGCTGATGATCTCGGTGGTCTTCTTCCTGATGAGCTCCCACGCGCTTCGCACGTGCCTCTCCTCCTGCAGCGACGACCCCACCGCGAACCTCAGCACGAACTTGCCTCCCAACACCGTATGTGCAATGTACGCCTTCCCGGTCTTGTTCAAGCGGTCCATGAGCTCACGGTTAACCGCCTCGGCATCCTCCTCCGTCATGTCACCATAGGGCTTGATCCTAAAGCACACAAGGGCGAAGTTCCTCGGCACAACGACCTCGAACCGGTCGTCGGCACGCACCGACTCCTCAAACACCTTGGCCATTGCGACATCGCTGCGGATGTGCTCCTGGAGCCTATTGGAACCGTACGTGCGCATGACCATCCATAGCTTGAGGCCACGGAACCGGCGACCAGTGCCAACCTGCATGTCCTTGAGGTCAGTGACGGTGCCAGAGTCACTGGCATCATTCTTGAGGTACTCCGGGTTGGTCTCTAGGGCATCGGTCAGACGGTGCGTGTCGCGCACCCACAAGCAGGTGCAGTCCAGGCACGTCATGAGCCACTTGTGTGGGCTCAAGCTGATCGAGTCGACACGCTCGACGCCGTTGAGGTGGTGCCGGAACTCCGGGCAGATGCAGGCGCTACCGGCGTAGGCAGCATCGACATGGACCCACGCATTGAAGCGCGCAGCAATGTCGGCCACAGCCGCCACCGGGTCGACGGCGTTCGACGAGGTCGTGCCAACGGTGACGCAGATGTAAGTTGGCACAAGGCCAGCATCAACATCTGCCTGCATGACCTCGAGCAGCTTTGCCGGGTCAAGGCCAAAGTCCGTGTCAGGGCTTGTGGCGATCGACCTGACATTGGCCGGATCAAAGCCGGCGAGCCGGCACATCTTGTTGAACGTGGAGTGGGTCTGATCGGCAGCGTACACAGTGAGACGTGTCAGCCCAGCGACGCCATCAGACCCAATCCGGCGAAGGGCTGCATCACGAGCCGCGACGAGCGTGACCAACATGGCCTCGCTGGTCGTGGCAAGGATGACCCCACCACCAGTGCCCCGGCCACCACCGGCGGTGCGGTTCATGATGAAGCTCTTGGGAAGGCGCATGAGCTGTGCAAGCCAGTCAAGCGCGAGCACCTCCATCTCAGTGGCAGCCGGGTTGGCCTGCCAGGTGAACCCGACGGTGTTCATGGCGGAGGCGATGAGCTCACCGGCGATGGCAGCGGCGCTGTTGGTCGCCGGGAAGAAGGCGAAGAAGTTTGGGCTGGCCCAGTGGGTCATCCCTGGGACCACGGCTTCACGGATCTCCTTCATAGCAATGTCGAATGGCGCGGCGGCGCTGGGTGGCGCCGACTGTAGCAGCCGGCTTAGGTATCCTGGCTCGACGCCGGGGAGCACCGGCATGGACTCGACGGACTTGTAGTAGTCGTAGATGAAGTCGACGGACTTGTGGAGGTAGGAGCGGACGTCATCGGCGTTGAGTGGCTGGAAGCCCTCGGCGTCGGTGGCGAAAGCGTCAAAGGAGGCAGGGTTGCTGTCAAGGCTGCCCATGTCTACTGCTAGAGGCTGGTGTGTCGCTGATGACCTAGATTGAGATCAAGCTAGCGAGCTTGCTCGGTAGAGCTGTAACAACAGGAAGCTGTTGCCTAGCAAGCTCAAGTGAGCTGAGACTCGGAAGCTCGAGGATGAGTGGGTGTGATCCGAGGACTGGTAGGGTTTGCTTAAATAGGGTTTAGGATGAAGCCGATCCAACTTAGCAGCTGAGATTGGGATTTGGGAAGCGGCGTGGCGAGATGCCCGAGTTAGTTGACAACCACCATGAAGTGGCTGGCATCTGCTATATTTTTGCATGTGATGCTGAGAAAGTTGATGAAATCACGTTCATGATCCTATTAATGCGGCACAAGTGTTTATTATATGGTCGAGTTGCTGTGGTAGAGGGTTGACTCTGGGTTGGCTGCAGAAACAACTTGATCAGGGACATCTAATGGTTAACGTTGATTGGCATTTCAGAGATCATCACACAGATACGGGAGGTTGGGGCTTCATTATTAGAGATCATCGACTCTCTTGATGGAAAACGTGCCAAGGCACGGGTGCCAAATAAAAATTAACAGAGAGCATCATAGTGTGAATTCAAGCTGCAGTTAGAAGCCAGCAATCTGCAACACATGGCTGAACCGGGGCAGGCTGAAGCCTGAAGGTGGCGTTCAAGCATTGTCATTTGCTTCAGAAACTGGTATGACTAGAGTTGTCTGTGCTCCATGCATGTTTGACAAAGGTGCAATTTGGGGTTGTCGCCGGGATGACTCGATAAGGAGACACACATAACAGTCCCCAAGGTATCGAAAAAAAACATATTGGTAACACTGGCATGCCAATGCACAGGATCGATATATGCTTCAAATTAATGATCACACAACACAAAGCCCAAAGGAATAAATAAGAACGCCATAACATAAAGAACAAAGCTAAAGGGGGACACAATGGCATCTACAATGCTTATTAATGAGGCACAGCAAACATGGCCGTAGTATTTATGATCATTCTGGGTGGGGTTTCATGGCACACTATCTATGAACAGAGAAACAAAGGATATGTTTCATCACAGAAAATTGGGTGCACACTGCTTCTAAAACTGAAACTCCCATTAATATCTACAAGGACAGAATTGTATTTTCTTGGGGACAGATGGAGGAGGGTTGTTCATTGCATTAACAATTTAATTCTCTGCACCTAACCTATGAAACAGCAACATTTGACATTTTTATGAAATTTCTTGTTTGGTCTCGTTTCCTTCATCAATGAAAAAATAGTTTATTAGAATATGTGGATCAGTGATTTCAAGTCGTCCGAGTCGCGATTAGTCGGGCATATCGGTCTACGGAGCTCGATAAGGAACACCGATCAGGTTTGAGCGACTAGTTTTCTAGTCGTCCGACTAATCGCGACTAATCACGACTAATCGGTTCGATCAGCAAAGAAAACAATCAGACCATGATTTTTTTGCTGCTTCACGAGATGGGTTTTGACCACTGTGGACGGGCCCATTAGGTTTAACCAAGTCCAGAGTCTCCGGACCGATCCCCACCCCATGTTGCGCCTTCCCCCGACTCACAACGAAGATCCGTGACTCGTGACCGCGAGCACGGAGGCAGGGACGCTCCGCCATGACCTCCAGCCTGACCTCCGTTGCTTCGGCACCGACCCCCACTGCTCCGGCGCCGCCAACCTCTATTGCTCTGCCAGCGTCTCCTTGTTGTGCTCCACCGTCGCCTCCTTTGTTCGTTGCTCCTCCGCTGAGGAGGGAATCGGCAGCCACGAGTGGTGAGTGGTGACCGTCCGATGGGTGATGGCGCGAGAGGATGTTTGCATCAAAATGAGCTCTTCTTCCTCCCTTGGTGTAACGTGGACAAAAACTCAGGTAAGAGACTAAATTTTCTTTATTGCTGCAAATTTAATTTAAAGTGAGAACTGAACTCAAGTATAGTATCTGGAAGACTAGACTTCTGACTAGGACCGACTAATATATTGGTCCTAAAATATATAGGACGACTAGACGCCCGACTAGGACTGACTAGTTTCGACTAATCGGCCTGATCGACGACTACTCGCGACTAACTAATCGCGACTAATCAACTTATCGGTGCTCTTGCGACTAGGTTCGATAATACGATTTGAAATCATTGATGTGAATGCATTGGACATATCTCATTAAACTGCACACTGATAATGTCGTAAGGGTAGACAGCTCATGGAGTATCTGATATGCTATTTAGACTAAAATTTTTATTTTGGTGATTGAGTGACAATATATTGCCATTGAGATTAACTTTTTAATAAATCTTGAGGATGCAGTGAAACCACCTATGCTAAGAATATGTTCGGAATGAATTGGAATATATGAGAAGGTCTGGTTATTGAATAAACAAACAATTCGGTATACTAGTTCTGGTGTATCGCATGAAGGTTCAATATCTCAGGTGTTTTCATTGAAGAAAGTATGTGGATAGAAGCATTGCTAGAGAACTGGCATGTACTTTTGCTTCTTAATAACAGTTTTAGCCAAAAATGGTCGAAAAGGTCAGAAACCTACTTCTGAAAATTATTTGGACTGACGATTTGTGACTCAAATCCACTGTACATATAATTCTATAGTACAAATGGTAACAGGCTGAATCCTAGTCCTGTGTTTCTGTAGCTTCACTAGAGTGTTGTCTAGAGTTGAGTTTAATCCATAGCCAGCCAGTAGGTGAGCACCAGAGCTTTGATGGAAGAAGTGTACCTTTGTCATGAAATTAATATAATTCTCTCCATGTATTTGGACAAACGTTTGTCCAGATACATAATCAGAATTGTATTTATTTTGGGATGATGAGAGTATGTCAGAGTGTTGTGCGATGATTCTGCAGGGAAGTGCGTAGATTTGAAAACAGTTGAGTTATGCATGTGGAATGTCACATTAATCACTCGGTGTTTACAGGAAAACAGGGAACCACAACATCTTGTTGATGTGTTGGCATTGGTTGTTCTGGTGGTGGTAAAGATGAACACTGCAGGATCTTGTGAGCATGGATAGGGTGACATGGACTTAGTTCGAACAGCTAGTTGTGCAAGTGTATGATGCTCAAAGAACAAAGATGAATACCTCTATGGTTACCCTTCAAACGCTGAGAAAATATGCTTGGCCATCTGTCTATGTATGTTCGGGTTATGAACTTATCACAAGAAACCCTCATATGGAATGTCAGATTTTTCGTAGAAGAAATTTATGTTTCACTCTCCCCTCCCACTTCGTAAAGTGGTAAAACTACAGCTGTGAGTAGAACTATTAAAGTTTAATGTGGCAGGATAATTTGCTAGTGACGCACAAGCATCACAGATCAAGAAACATCATTGCACCACCCCTGTTGGATCCCAACAATTTCCAATAGAAGAAAAGAAAGGGAAGAAGAGCCAAAACCGAGAAACTCGTTGTGCATTATTTGTACAGAGAATCAAGTATTACTAATTTGAATAAGACATCTACAATTCTATGGTCATGTGGGATCTGATCCACCACCATTCATGTATACACATTGACTGGAGTTGAGAAAGACACAAACTAAATTATTAATACATTTGCAAATTATATGTAAAATTCTATTCAGATACAACTCGATATATGGAAATATCAAGATTGTATATTGATCAGAGATCAGATCTGTGGAAGCCTGAGGAAACAGTATGCTTTCATGTTAAGTTGTGTGGTGTTTATACAGGGGTGGTTTATATCTTGGATGGGCCAGCTGGGAGATACACAAGCGAAGTGGCCTCGTGGAAATGCAAGTGGAACCAATGCAAGAAGCTGACTGAGACCACGATGGCAGGATCCGCCATTAATGCGGCCCTTGTGTTCAAAGCCCATGCACACACTAGGTATATACTATTTGATGGAACTGTTGTCATAGGTTTGACTGTGTAACAATCGGAATCAAGTTAGTGATTTAGCTCGGTAGAAAACTTCAGCTCTGTGTGACACGACAGAGATCTAGACTCTAGAGACGCACATAACACTCACCGAGGTGAATAGAAATTAATAATCAACAGTAATTTAATCTGGCATGCCAACACATTGGATCAAGCCAATTAGTGATTACACAAGCCAGTGGGCATATGAATAAACAATGCCATAATAACAAAAATAACCTGTTAAAGAGGGACACCATGTCACCTACCAAGCTTATTAATGAGCGAGGCGGAGCAAACGTGGCCTACAATTCCCCAGCATGACTTAGATTGCAGAGCTCCTAGTGTAGCAAATATGGCTATCACTACCAAAATGGTGGAGGACTTCTCCTAGTGTTTGGCAAGAGAAGTTCAAGTGATGGAAAGGGTGTTCCATAGACAATCTATGTTTTATAATCAACAAGGGAAGATATGTTTGACCGTGTCTATCTTTGGTTTATCTCACGAGAAGCCCTCTAATGGAAGCTCCTTTTGATTTCACTGTAGGCATTGGCTAAGTGCATCATCTCCTATATGTGGTCAAGGAAGATAGGGATTGGGAAACCCTAAAAGAAAAAAATTCCGGATCATTTTTTTCTGGCTTCGTAAAATGGTAGAACTATAGATGCGAGTGCAAGTGCTATGGTTTTCTGCAGCAGGAGTCTACATATAGGTACCCTATCATCCTCGAGGCCTCAACACGCAAACATAAACACAGATCAAGACACAATAGCATTAACCTCTGTCAGGTCCCAACAATTCTAGCAGAAACAAAGAAATGGAAGAACGAAAACTAAGAAACCCAATGTTTATTATTTTCATTTTTTACTGACAAACGAATAATACGTGTATATATTTAATCTGAAGAAAGCAAGAAATCTACAACTTCATCGTGATGTGGCATGTGATCCACCGCCTTTCGCGCTATGGAGTTCAGAAAGATTCATAATTAAATTATTAGTATGTATGCAAATTAAAAGTAGAACTCCGATCCATATATGGAATTTTGAGATATTCCATATTGATCATAGATCAGATCTGTCAATAAAATAATTTATAGAATAATATGGCCTTACAGCTGTGGTGGGGTTACCAACTATGCCATATGATCCCCATGTGTCTATTTTTTTTTTTGCCAGAAGTTGCTCAGCAGGTAGTTTATGATTAGTTTGATTTTTCACCGTTCAGAAAAGATACGTTGCATGTGACAATCGTTAAGCAGAAGAGTCACTTCAGAACTCCTAATGGTGAGATTAGCTTCTTTAAATTTAACATGGTACGTGTCATGGGTTCCATGAGACCTAGTCTAATATCAATACAGTCGTGCCAAATCAAGGTGATGATTTGCATAATCCATCGTTAATTACAACAATATACACATACTACTTGTAAGTCTAATCCGAATGAATCATAGGAAATCCCTTTCTGCAAGGTTACAGCATGATATAAATCACATACTGCAAAATATCTTTTATTAGCCTGAATGCATCATATCATGTTAATCTACCTAGAGCTTTAGTATGATATATAACTACGAACAAAATACAAATCATCTATTGCAAAATATCTTAGTTTTTTTAGGAAACCTAAGGCAATTAATTGTTACTTGTGCTGCGACATATGGATCCACATCTTTCACATAAATTCTTGTTTTGGCTTTATTTGATGTCTTGCTGAAAACCTGAAGTATCCTGAAGAAACTTATGATCAGATGTCATGATGTATCGAGTTACAAATGATATTTAAATGCTCAAATGAGAATGCATGATCAGCACCGTAAAATATTCTGATTTCTAACAAATGCTGCAATATTAATGATTGTGATTCGCAGTATATCCTTGGATTGAAGAAATTAGAAAATTGAAAAACTGATTATTTTGTACAAGTCTTAGGATTCACATGTGACACAAGCCGCCGCACGTTGCCTAGCAGAAATAAGTGAAAGTCAACCATCTTCACCTACCAAGCTAATATGAACAAAGTGCACAAATAGTGGCATATAATTGGCCACAGAGCTTAGCATGCATCACGTACACCAAGGGTTTCGTTGATCTATATATTTCCTAACTATATCATTTCGCCAAGTTGTTGTCCAATCATGCATCTGAATTAATTACCGTTTCATTAACAAACAGGTCAGAGGTCAGGTCACTTGCACCAGCCACTATCACCAATCAGCTAGAAGGACCAACAAAGGTCGAGTTTAATCTATACAACAGACAATACTCATGGGTTATTGCACACTCTCATATTTTATTATAGCTAAAACCCTAGTGAAGAGTTGAGGAGGCCGGCGAGGGCTCACGGCGGAGCAGTGGCGGTGATTGGAGGGGCTAGGGAGAGTCCTTGGAGGGTGGAGAAGGTCCTCGTGCACTCTATTGGCGTCAAGGAGGGCCGGAAGTGGGGGGCCCAACATGGAGCTCGAGCTCGGCGGGCAATGGACACATGAGGCTAGACCACCTTCATGACATGCTTCTTTGCATATGTCCAGATGTGGCCAAGATCATTGGCACGCGGGTGATCAGGTGACCTTGACAACGCTTTGACGTTCATCTGGTTTAGGCTGCACCGTTCATTTTTTTATCCAGATATTGAATGCAGGAGCAAAAAGTGTGAGTGGTTAGGGAGGAGAAAAATAGAAGCAGAATTGTGTTTTGCACAGAGCTGTAAGGGTCTACTATGTTGTGCAGATAAGGAAAAGGGTAACAACATGATCAACATTGTAAAAAGAAATACATGAATTTCTAAATTGGAGACATGCATGCATATGGTTCTTCTGGTATTTCTTTAATTGTAATTTGTCACTGAAGATATTTTTTAAAAAACATCCATAATTATTTCAAAACAGGCGGCAATTTTTTAGTTTGGACCTGAGATTTAATGAAGGGACGTATCTTGTCCATCAAATCTCTATTCATATTCCCCTAATATTTGTAGTCATTTGTGGGCTAGGGAAAATATTATTATGAAATATTGCGATGTAGTAATATTTAATTTATTTTAGGATCAAAGAATACGTGATGTACTGTGTATATTTTAAATAGTTTGAAAACAAAAGACCTACATGGATAAAAAAAAATGTGTTATTTTACACACCATCCACAATATACTATGATAATCACCAATGACTTTTGCCGCTTGCTTAATTTAGAAAAAAAAAATAGTCCTAAAATTCTTCATCAACGTATAATACCTATTGGGTTTATAAAAAAAGCATATGGTATTCCGTTGGTGTTATGTCTTTCGTGGAAGTGATAAATGACGGAAAAAACTTCTGTACAGGAGTCCTGCATAACAGCCTCCATGCAGTCCTACTCTAGATGTGAGCCATGTGTCCGTCTTCACGATCCGACGTCTGCTGCCGAGTACGAGCCAGCAACTCGCGCTAAACAAAACAGCCCTCAACAGATCGGCTTGGCTCGGCTCATAGTAGGATTCCTCGACTCGCGTATCTTCCGTCATGTGACCCCGTCGGCATGACCGCTGACCGCATGACTCCCGTTGCCTTAGGACGGCGTTGCTTGTTGCATCCGTGCCAGGAGGAGGCCATTCTATCTGCCATAGCAGATGGGGCTGGAGGTTTAGTCGTCGGAGGTTTGTGCCTGACGATGAACTAACTAGATACAGAGAAAGAATTTGTATTTGGTGGCCCAAAGTTCTAATCTGTGCAACAATAATGATCCGATACATGAAGTTGGATGAATTCATTAGTAGAACTTACATCTTTCACATTGAACTTGCATCATCGGATCAAGCAGGTGGTGCGCTGCTGTGCACGCGCTCAGAGTCCGCCATACCTGCATCGGGAGCTCGGACAGCGGGGCACTAGAGGGGAGATTCGAGCAGCAAAGTAATGCGCTGACGACGCAGTGCACGGTCACACTCATATCGCTATTCGCCGTGCGCCGATTTGATTCCGGCGGACTGCAAGCTCCCACCGCCACAGATGTAGAAGCATTCGCTAGCGGAGGACCGATGAGAAGGCGCTATGGATGGGAGAAAGCGGCGGCGATTGCGGGAACAGGTGGACGACCGCGGTCGCAACAGCGGTAGCGAACAAGGAACAACGACCGCGACATGTGTAACCATGAATGGGGAAAAGCAGAAGCCGAGGTGCCCGTGAGTCCCAGCGAGCGAAGGCTTGGAGCCGGGAGCCAAGCGAGCCGAGTGCAGTTTCATGGAGGCTGTGACGCGAGTGGGAGCTGCGACGTCGGATTGTGGAGACGGACACGCGGCGTACATCTAGAGTAGGACTGCACGGAGGCCGTTGTGCAGGACTCCTGTACAGAAGTTTTTTCCTAAATGACTGCTACTGTATAGTGTCACCAGGATCGCGTGGTTGGTAAACTGCCTCGTCATTGTTGCGTTGACAAAGACCTCATTAATTGTGTGTCGGTCCACCAAATGTCCGTTGCATTTCTTGATTCGGTTTTCCTTATCTCCACAGCCTCATGTTTATTTTCTTTTGCCATTGTATACAGTTAAAACAAATTCTCCATAACCATGGTATTCATCATTGCCAATATAAGGGCAAGTACATTGATGTAGTCTAATAGGCGGTCTCATGCATTGCCATATCATCTTGGAGCAACATAACAGGTAACTCATACAATGGGTTGTCTTATATGTTGTCTTATAATAAATGCATAATCCTTAATATATGGATAGAAAAAAATAAATGTTGTCAGTTGCATGACAACAACAACTCGTACAATGGTGAGGAAGTCGTCTTATAGTCCTAAATTTTAGCCTATGAGGTATAGTTGCCTCGCGAAACAACCACTTAGTTTTCTCTCCTTCCTCTCTCTCCGCCACCTCATCAAAAATCCTATATGGACTTGCATGAGACGACCTATGAGACCGCTGACATGTAGCAATTGTACTTGCCCTAATGAATGTAATTAACAACTAATTGGCCGTATCACTAGTTGATGTTTATTTGAGGGAATGCATGCGCGTGAACCTTCTCTTAACATTTGAGACTTGCAAAGTTGCAAGTACTTTATCTCCACAAAAAACGATCATTTGATAGTTGCCAAGCCAAAAACAACTAGGAGGCAATTCACCTACACGCCACTAAAAGAAATGAACATGTCTCCTCTGACACTAAAAATAAGTTGACGTTGTGGCGTGTTGCCTCCCGTGCCATGGTTTCAATCTTGGGTCATCAAACTGACGACTGGTACTGGTTGTTACTTGGTAATACCCGGACAGAAATGGTAATACCCAGCCTAATATAATATAAAAAGTGGAAGTTGTTGATGTATAGTCTCTCTGTTGTGAAATTGTATCTAAATATTTAAAATTTATTATCAAATATAAAGGCCATGTAGTCATAATTTTATTGTAATAATGTTGAAGAGGATGAAGCCGGAACCTCTTATCCATTATCCAAAAAAAAGTCATACTTAGTATTTGTTTGTTTAATTTTCATCAGGGTTGGTAAGAATTTTGTGTTACATAAGGTAACCCTTCAGAACAAAATATAAGTGTAATTAGTGCACCAGTAGTGTATGAAAAAATGTGGACCTTAAGAACTTGAGGTCGACTCAGACGCGGTCATAACAGGAAAAAGCTTGAGGACTGGCCTCAAGCTAAAGGCCAAGTCTTGTCGATGTATGTATGAAATCAAAGGCTAGTAAATTTAGCAGATTGCACGCTTAGGCTTGATGGTTTGCAAAAGAGCACAAGGATTTATATTTGTTCAGGCAAGTACCATACATCCATTTTTAGCTGCTCGTGTTAGTTGTAAAGATTGGCAGTAAGGGTTACAAACCACTGAGAGAGGAAGGGGGGCTCTCAAGTCTCTAGTGCGTGTGTGGTTGATCGGGAGTTCAGTTCCTCTCTGTTGCATAGAGAGCTTCCATCCCTTTTATAGCTCAAGGGGAGGATATGACTGTTACAATGAGAGATAGAGAGACCGTTGGCCTTGTGTCATTTTAGAGAGAGAGAGACCGTTGGCCTTGTGTCATTTTCCAGGCTGCAGGGTGGTCGAGGATCATGTCAGTGTCTCACCCCCCATCCTGTTCCGGTAGCCACGCTGAGCAGGCACCATTGGGTGGACTCCTCGCCATCCTGTTGTCAGTGTCTATCTCGAGGGGAGTAGGCGGTGATGGCGAGTCATGGGCTTTGACAACCCATTGCATCGGGGTGACAACTCCCTTTACGATGTCAGATAGTTGACTATCCGTGGTTGATCGTGCACTTTGCCCGACCTAAGGCTAAGGGGTCTGATGAGACGGAACTCTCGCATAGCGGTCAGGTGCCTGAGGAGGTCCGGCGGCACGGAGATTTTCCTCCAAGGGCATCAGCCGCCATTTGATCTTAATCGTGTTCATGTTGTTCAGGATTTATTCACCTTTATGGTGCCCCTAATATTGGTACCGGACAGATCTTAAGCATTAAAACATTGATTTTCAGCAAGTGAGGCGAGCATCAAGGACGTTGGAGGTCAGTGTGCGTAAGAGCAAGAAAGGAAGCTGCACCAACAAAGAGCAGCATGCTGTACCGCCTCGGCAGGCTCGGTAAAGCGGCTGTCTGCACTATGATGTGGAACGACACTGGTGGGCACCTGACTTGCACATGCCGATGCAGACGGCGCAAGGGAACAGCTTGCAGGAGACCGGGGCCGAGGTCTCGGTTTGCGCATCCTCCTGCAGTTCGCCGCTACATCTTGCCAGAGATTCTCCAAAAAGCTTGGTTGCGGCTTCTCACTGCAGAACGCCCAATGAGGGCCAGCGGCAGCTATTTTTGGAGACACCAAGTGTGTGTGTGTGTGGGGGGGGGGGGCTGAACGAAGAGGCGCAAAGGAGAAGGTGATGCTGGGGATGGCGGTGCGAGCTTGCCGGCTTGTGGTCTCGCGTACATGGTGAGGTCGAATTTTAGTGAGGAATACGAGGGATTGGGAGTTTGTTTTGTTTGAGCGGGACCCAAACTGAAAGCCGGAATGGCCTCACACATAACGGAGCCGGTCTTGTCCTATGGTTGGGCCCATCGTCAATGGCGGCTAGGCCTGATACGCTACTTATGTCGTTAACCAGTCTCTTGGGAGCTAGAGTACATAGTTTTACGTACGTACAGCAGCACAAAATGGAAGGACTCCAATGGGGGATATCGCGGTGGGAACAAGGCCACTGTGCCTTACTCATACATACAATGGGCACTCCTTTTTCCCTTGCAAAATGGTGCATATCAGTGTGGTGGTAATTCCCAACAGTCTAAAGATTCTCCCAACAACTTGATCGACCAAAGATTTGTCACTTGCTAGAAAACAACTATAGAGTATCATATGCACCACTTGATTCACTTGGACTTTTTTTTTTTGCATACTCTCTATTTGTGACCTAGGTTTCACTTTTCTTACTTTGGAGGTAGAATTCCTTTGGCGTGGGATTAATTTTGCTACCACAAGTAGGAAAATTATCAGGCGGTGGAGGGAGAGATGTGTCTATTGTTGGCCCATTCTCTACAATAAACACCGCCACCATGCCCATCACCAGGTGAAATTCATAGTGGCAATGCATGAACCATACACCTGTACAGGATATAAGACAAAATATTAACTGTTTATGTTGTACATCGGAATTGATTTCAGAAATATTGTAAAAAATAATTTTAAGTACTAATTTTGTTTGGAAAATAGTCTGGATAAAGTTCGATCCAAGTGCCTTGAAGCCTTAAAAGTTAACTATTTCAAATCCCAATATAAATGAATTATTCTCATAATGAATCAAATAGAAGTCAACAACATTCAGACATATTTATTCTTGTCTCCTCTGTTCTAATTTATATATACCAGTGCAAATTAAAGTTTGCAGAATTATACTGTAATAAAAAAATCGCCTTAATATTATGGCCATTGACTACATATATAGCTGAATCGAAGAGCACAACTATAGATAAGGTTATATTTTGGGAAGGAAGTAGGCTTTATGAGATAAATGATTTGATATGTACAACAAAATCATGTCATTCTATCATAATCCTTGTATTTTGTGACTCTACAAATATTGACAGGATGGTTACATAAATAAAGTATGCTAGTATACACAGTTGTCCTGATATATCCATTTACTACAAGACCCAGTCTCATCCCGGGACTTCTCTAGTGGGGTAGTTTTTAACACATAGGATTCTCTGCATTTTAGTAGACTTCGGCTCTGTTTGGATACAGTATTTTTTTGGGAAGTTTCTACATAAAGTGGAATACTTCAGTTTTTTTTGTTATAAGCACATTTTTAGATATTTAAAAGATTAAACTAGCATAGAGGCTATTCTCCATAACAGGCGCGTGCACCAGCATCGAAATCATCTACACACCTGGATTATTGGCAACAAATCGGATGGCAATCCATCCACGATTTGGGACGAGCACAGTGTTCTTCACGACTGGATTCACCAAGTTGTAGCTGGGCACATCCTTCACCGGATCATAGTTGCCAAGCCCTTGCGCAACCACCATCATGTTGTGCCCGTGTAGGTGCATAGGATTGGAGTCACCCTGTAGCATGGTTGTGCTTTGGAAGACTATCTCCACCATGGCGCCATGCTTGAAGCGCCGGACCAGCGTCGCCTTGTAAGTAGGCTCTAGCAGCATCTCTTTCGGTCCAAATGGGATCAAGGCTTCATCAGTGAAGTTGAACAGTATTGGCGGCCTCTTCGGAAGCTCTTGTGCCGTGCTATTAAGGCTGATGTGGTAATACTGCGCCTCTAGTAGCGGCATTGTCATTGCTGTTGGCTGCTGGAAGGAGACATTGTTCATGGTAGCCACTTGGATGTCGTCACTACTATTGCCCCTCTTACAGAACTGGCCTTGCTTGCAGATGGTGCCGAGGCCAAGCACTCTGAAGAGGTGCTCGTCAACCCGTTGTTGGGCCAACAGGTGCCCTTTGTGGTGCAGGCTGGTCAGGTTGCCATGGAAGTAGAATGATGTTATTGTGTCATGTACATCAGGCATCTTAGGCCCTATCGGTACATCAGATGATGTACCTCGATGCCCTTCTTCTTTTTTATGTTCTCCCCCTTGGATAGAGCTCACTGCCATTGTGCCATTGCAGTGGCTGTGGTTGATCTTATATTTCACCATCCCTCTTGTGGCATACTCTGGAGTCTGGACGTCAGGCAATGGTGCCTGATTGGGTAGTGCAACCATGTAGTACCTGCCAGGGGGTGCATCAGCAATCAACATGGCATCCACTGTCTCACCAGGTGCGATTGCGATGACATCTGTAGTGAAAGGGTTGACATAGTTAGCGTCGGCAGCAACCACCGTGAACTTGTGCCCAGCGATCTTTAGATAGAACTCAGAGAAGAGCCCAGCATTGATTATTTGTAGCAGGTAAGTTTTCCCAGGCTCCACATCGAGAACAAAGCCTTCTTTCGCGACACCTGAAAGTTGAATCAAAGCAATTTGTTCGGTAAAAAAAAGAAGAGAATTGCTCTGGTACTCCTCTTTTAATTTTTAGCACGAATCTTATATCAGCTATTCAAATAATAAATAATTTCATAAATACTTTCGTTTGGGTCATGAATGGTCCCGTCCCTACCTTTGCTCGGCCCATGCCCACCACTTAATCCATCCCATCAACACTATGTTCCTCATCTAACGAGCAGATGGCGGTGGCACCACGCCATCGAACAGCGTTCTATGGCCGAGCTCCACGGCGGCCGGGCAGCAAGGCCATTCTTGTCATCCGCTCCCAACTGGATGGCCGAAGGCACCCATGGACACAGATGGCAGTCGCCACCGGCGACGGACCGGCGGTCCACAACTTGACCAAGCAGACCAAGAACGGTATGGCTCCACTGCAGCCATATGCGCATCTGACAGCCGATGAGACTTTACTGTGATTGCTAACCCGTGGCAGTGTAGCTAAATTGATTGGTCTGTCAGGATGCCACCGTGAAGCTAGGGATGACACTTGGCAGTAGTTTATTATATTACGAGGTAATTAATCCGTGGAGTGCTGCCGCCGCCATCAACTCATCACTTCATCAGAACTATCACCATGAACGTGAAACAAAAATTGCGCCCAAAAAAGCGGTTCAGGGAACAGACTAGCAAGGGAAAGTGGATGGGAATGGATCACGGATGGGCTGAGCAAGGGTAGGGCCACGCCCATTTGAGACCCGGACCAAATGTACTTAGAAAAAAAATGAATTATTTGGCTAGCTGCTTTAAGATTCGTGCTAGAAATTAAAAGAGGAGTACCAGAGCAGTTCTCAAGAAAGAATATATCAGTTTTTACAAGGACAAGTACCCAGTTAAGTGCTCACCTAATTGTAAACAATCGAACATTCATATTTTTGCAAATTATTAGACAATACTTCTTAATCATACTGGATGGCCATTTAAATGGGTTAAACGATTATTTGAACTGAGCAAGCTGGCCACTTTGCTATGTTTCAATGGGTCAATTGTTGTTTAGACGAACAGAATAACTGATTACCAGAACAATTGAAGTAATCTCCGACCAAGCCATTGACAGTGGATGCACTGGCATAAGCCGAAAAGATGTTCTTCGTCATGTTCATGGCCATCTCGGCAAGGTCCTTCTCCCACCAGTCCCCTGTAATCACAGGATCAGTTGCTATCTACTAGGCAATTGCAAACCATGGCAAAATTGAGCCCAATTCAAATTTCAAAAATATATATTTATTTTGTCCAAAAGGTGCCCAATTCAAAATTAGTACTCCAACAAAAATGTCTGCATTCTCATATCATAATCAATATGTGAAAGGTACACAAACCTATAATCACTGGAATCTCCTTATGAGGCTTAGGAAATGGATATGAATCAGCCCCATGCCTTGGGCGAATGATGAATGCACCATGGAGGGTTGCCCGTAGACCGGGGACGTGAGCATGCCACCACAGGGTGCCTTCCTGCCCGACCACATTGAACTGGTAGGTGAAATTTTTGTTTGGTGTGATAGGGCACTGGGTGATCATGGGCACCCCATCAACCCAGCAGTTCTGAAACTGCTTCACCCCATGCCTGCATCAAGAACCACAAAAATGGCTTGAAGTAATCAAACAACATTTATATTAGTTTTCGAAGAAGAAACAAAAGAGAGTATTGGCTGTATAGTAGGCCAAAAAATGGCAGCTCTATGTTTACTTCCAAGCTTATATAGAGGAATAAGATTATGACGTGAAGATAAATTCTGAGATAGAAATCTACTTCGATACCTATGATAAAAAAAACAGAGTTCATACTTAAAAATGAATCTATGTGATGAGGCCATCACCACGCTGGACTTGCATACACCAAAGTCTTCTTCACGTCATAAACCATCTCCAACTCAGTCGCCACATTCGGTTCGGATTCAGGCGACATCCCTGCACGGTTTAAGTGATATCTCTCTCATCTGACATCGAAATGAGGTGTATAAGGATGTGTTGGAAAGGGAGCGACAACGCCGTCATTTTAGTTCTGGTCCAGCTCCAGAAAGTTCGTGGATCACACTGTGCAACCACGACCAGGTGCTGCGTCACCTTTAAGGGCCGTTCTTGGGCCGTGTATCGTGTCGGATTTTGGCCCAAGTTGAGGGTGGCCAGTCTGGCCGCCCTAACCCTAGGATGCCCCTGCCCCATCATAAACAAGGCACCCGCCACCGTTTAAACTCGGATTTGGCTTAGATTATTTTTGTGTGATATAGTTTCGCCATTCATCGGTTTGTTAAATCCCAACATTCGTGCTTAATCATTCATCTGTAGTTTGTCACTTTATATTGAGTGATGTGTTCTTTCGAGTTCTTGCTTGTGTTCTTCATTTCACAGGTAGGGATTAGCCTTCACGATGAGGTCAACCGGATTATGACTACGGCTGATAACCAGAGGAGTTGTGGTGCTAAGATTGCAGGGTTCAAGTTTGTTGATTTGAAGCCGGATCAGTGTGTTACACTTCTCCCAAAACGAGTTACCCTTTACTTGACGGAAGATCAAGCACCCTAGTTCACATCACTATATATTTGCCGTGAGTTTTTGGCCCTTTGCCGTGAGCATTGGGGCTCACGGCAAACTAGCCGAATCCGGTAGTGAAGGTGATTAGGTGAGTATGTATAACCCATCAGTTATGTGTTCCCACATGTTTCCCTTGCTGTGTTGCGAGCACAACGGGCAAGAAATGAAAATAAACAGAGCACCCATCTATGTTGCTAATCAGCATTGTCTCGCTATGTATATTATCAACTCTGTCGCGTGGAAAGAATATGGCATGTTTTTTTAAAAGGTAAAAGATGACATGATTAGAGTATACAGAAAATAATTCTATCCTACCATAAGGTATCATGTATTTGGGTGGACTGCATGAGTGTCATGGTGATTCAATCTGCCTCAATTTTTCAAAAGAAACGTTGATGCTGTCAAGACCAGTTATGGCTTGTTTGCTTGTGCTTACTGGCAGCCTCTCACCGTGAAAAGCCAGAAGCTCAAACAAACAGTAAACTTCACATATGGCTTCCGGAGGTAGTCTATAATTATGTCATGTTAGTACTAGCGTTACCAATTGCATGGCGCTAATTTTCAAATGAGTCCTAAAATAATCCAGCATGGAAATCCACTGTTCATGTAGACATTTTTTTTAAATTTTAAGCACAGAGATTGGCATATCTTCTGAAACATAGGAACTTTTATTCTTACCAGTGGATGGTAATGTTGTAAGGTGACCTGTTGACGACATGAACGGTCACTGAATCTCCTTCTGTGATCTCAATTGTCGGCCCTGGGAGCTGCCCGTTCACCAAGGTGACCACTGTCTCCTTGCACAGGCATGTCATCTTCATCTGATTCACCTGCATTGTGTACATGCTCCAACTAATCAGGCCACACGCGAGGATTTGGGAAGATATGACCAAAGAAAGTAAAGAGCATCATGTATGTACACTTACGATGAACACGTGCTCGATAGATGCTGCTTCTGCCAGTGGTAATACGATGGAGACAAGGAAGAAGACGAAGACTGCCAGCGCCATGGTGGCGGCTTGTGCCGCGGGTTGGCTCTGACAGTACATGCTATTGCTCGCCATGGCTGGTTGCTTTGCTTCGAAGAGCTTCAATAAAGCTTTCAACTGCTCCTGAGTATTGGTGGCCTTATGTTCTAGATTCTATAGTGATGAACAAGATAAACAACTCCCTCAGCCACCAATGACTGTCGTTCTCAGCGTTGACGGCGATCATAGATCAACTGAGTGCCACTCAACCGCAACTTCTATATATTCTATAAATTGTTTTGCATTATGTGTTCATCTTCTTGCAGATCATGTTTCTTTTTTGCTTATAGGCCACTACCTTGTTGTATGCTTTCGGCTGAAACACTGATCCCGGATCAGACCATATCAGGGCACCACATGGTTCTTATTGTTTGGGCGAAAACAAAGAGCTGTATGAATCAACTCTTTAATATAAAACCAAGATGTGGTCACTTCTTGATAATTGAGTAATAGTAGTCAAATCAGGCTGTAACTCGGAAGTATCCAAATGTGTGATCTGTACAGTCACCTAATACCATATTACACACAAACGCTACCAATAATTACCTATGTAACCCCTAGTCCCTCCTTCAAAATTTCCCAAGCGTTAGTTATTTGTTGTCAAAGTAGATAGAGAAAATTATTTCTTTTCTCAATTTAGATCAATTTCAAAGTGACGCATTCATGTCGTTTGCTTTGAATTTTATTTAAAAAATAGATTTTTAGGGGCTGCCATCTCCTATCTCCCATGGTCTTCCACCTCTGGCCTTAGAGGTGTTCATGGGTGGGTTTAGATGGATTTGGGTGGATTTTGTACCTACCCATGAACGGATGAATAAGATGAGATTGGATTGGGTGGATATAGTGGGTTGAATGGATCACCCATTCGTCGCTGCTCTCTCTTCCCGCCGGCGTCCGCGACACCGACCTGGGCGCCCTCCCCACGCTCTGCGGCGTGGTTCACGAGGCTGTCCGGGTCACCGACATCCTCCGTGCGTTCTCGGTTCCTCGAGGTGGCCGTTAATCCGCCGCCGGCACCGGCACTCGGCCTTGCTGTGACGCCACCAGTGCCTTTGCATCCATCTAAGCCGAAGCCGTCATCCGCTAGAGCTCCGCCTGCAGGCTGCCCAGAAGCCACGAGCCCACCACCTTGCCGCTCTCCTCCGCCGCTCATTGCTGTTGCGGCACCGCATATCATCAAAGCTGAAGCACGGGACCAGCAAGCAGCGAGCGGTGAGGCCTGAGGCTCCTGGCGAGAGACGAACGAAGCAGGGCGTGTGAAGAAGCTTTACCCATGGGTCATTATGGATCCTAACCATATCCACCCAATCCATTCGTCCATCATTTTCACGGTTCGAATTGGGTTTTGGGTGGATTAAGTAACCCATGAACAGGCCTATCTGGCCTTCATCTACTTCTTGGCTCCCTGTGTTGAACTTTAGTTCAGCTATTGTGAGTACTCCAACCACAACCTATGTTAGAGTGTGCAGCGGATTCCGGTCTGGCCCACTATACATATGAGCTGGCGTCCCACAGACCTAGGTCCATCGGAGCTCAACACTTCTAAGGCTTGGAGCCTAACTCAACCTAAAAGAGTAGCCTTATAAGAGGAGTGCCGCCCCACCTTATATGTTATGCTTCCCCACCATCAATTTCCGATGTGGGACTAAATCTAACAATCTCCCCGCATCACACATTGGGTACAACTCTTCCATCACAACCATCCATACGATCTCCCAAAGAAGTTACCCCAAGCCCTAAGTCAAACTCTCCAGTCATACACAATCGTGTGACCCTCCGGAGACGTTCACGGGCTCCCCCGTCACCATGTGACCATAGAGATGTTTTTTTTAACATTGTGACCATAGAGATATTACCGATTTCTCAACCTTTGGCCCTGATACCACTTGTTAGAGTGTGCAACGGATGCCAGCCTGGCCCACTATACCCACAAGCCAGCGCCCCACAAGCCTAGGTCCACAGGAGCACAACACACAATCAAGGCCTCGGGCCTAACTCAACCCAAAAGACTAGCCTTATTGGAGGAGGGCTTCCCCACCTTATTTTTTGTGCTCCACCACCATCGATTACTGATGTGGGACTAAATCTAACAACCCACCACCTTCTTGTGCTCCACTACAATCTCTATTTGCACTCACGTTTAATTTAAAACTCCTCCACTCATGCATGCCATCAAAAGCCGCCGTCAGGCTTCGTGGCAAGCTCTCCTCTTACTACTCCCTTGCCCAATAAAGGAGCACTAGCAAAGTCTCCTCAAACTGCACTGCTCACTTGAGTTCGCTCCCCACTCTTTGGATCTCTCACACCTCATTTGATATCTCAAACACCACAGCACTGCTATGAGCCATCGCTGCTAATATCGCCGTTGCACCGATCCACTTGACCGAGACCTACATTAAGTAATCTTAATGTTTTATAATATTTGGTGTACTATTTTCTTGTAGTTTGTGTGCTCCCTTTTGTAGTGCTTGGCATAACACAGGGTGAAGAACACGTGTCTTCTAGGTGCAAGAGTTCGGCAATCCAAAGTTAGGGGCAAACGTCTTTAATCATAATCCATCACGTAGTTCATTCTGTTTTATTACATTAGTTGCATGATGTTTCATTAGCCAACAATGCTAGCAGAGAACATGGAGTGCTGTGCAGTGAAAGCTTTGGAGTTCTTTTTATTTTAATGATGAACAAGACTACAGCTATCTGAGTCACCAATGACTAGTTCATAACCAGCGGTGATTATATATAGCACTATTAGACAATTTGTGTTGTATGTGGGCCTTGTGCCCATGGGCCATGTGTGGAACCAGGCGTGTGAGCCTGGAAGGAGGACTAGCCAGCCCTAGGAGCTGAGCCACCTACTATTAGATTAGGTTGGCAGGCCTGGAGGGTGGTGTTTTTATAAACCTAACCACGGTCGGTCTGCCTATATATGTGTACCATATGTCTTTGGTCTAATTAATCTATTATTGTCATCCAATCCAATTTCCTTCAAGCACATTATCACCATTTTGAACATCTATTAAAGACACGAACTGGTGACGAAAATGATTACCACGGCCTTCTAAAACTGGTGGTGATAATCTTTTGGAAAAACAAAATGCGGAACAAAATAGATAATAGTGTGCAAAAAACTATTTTTATCCAAACAACTACCACACAACCACCACCCATCTCTAGGATCAATGCACTCGATATTTCACATAAAAAGAGCAATTATGCTACACAAGGATTTGAACTCATAACCCAAGCTCTGTGCGTAGCTTGCTTAACACCATAAGGATGTCAACTAAAAAAATGTTGATCGCGTTGAGTACTATGATTTGGATGCCAACTTTTTTTTCATGTCGTTTAATATGTGTGAGCCCATATATTAAATGAGGAGTTTTACAATGATTGGAATGTACTCAACGGTACCATGTGGTAGTTTTTTGGCTGATTAATGATAGTCATTGATTTAGCTGAAGATTTATCTTTATAAAAAAGAATATAATTAATTAGTACCTCATGGTACATTTTCTTTGGGTAACTCTTGGTACCGTCTGGTATCACTGACCTTGTCACCCGTAGATCTTTAGGAAACAACGGTTCATACTTTTCCAACCATTCTAAAACTCCTCATATTAAATATTAGACAGCTAAATAGTTTCAAATGAAAAGGTTGTAATCTGAAAAGTTTTAGATATTGTCGAGCTTTATAAATTTGATATAAATTAAAGTTTTCATGTGAATAGTGACTTTCATCATGGGTTCTTATTTTCACCTATCACTGTCGTTTCGTGGTTGTAGCCGACTGTGTGATAAACATTTTCACCATAAGTACCAACCCAAACCGTCACTAGAAGTGTTTGTAGTAGTGTTAGGTCATACATGTACACATGTCATCCAATTTTAGATATGTCAACAAAATTAAATATGGTGAGAGGCCATCGTCGTCGCCTCGCAAGGCAACGGAGCGGACTCATCCCCTGCAAAATGACTGATCTGATTACATCCATGAATTGTCAGGCGCTGTGCTAGCTAAGACTCGAGATGGCAGCTTCAAACTGTCTCTATTGTATTTAAACCGTTCAACATGCCCTTAAGACCAACTACTCATCGTCACAGATCTGATGTCCCGTGCATGGATGACTTGTATGTCATGTCCTCAGTTCTTCACCGGCGTGGCGCCATCATGGCCCTCATGGCTGGGATTCGAATGCTATATATGATTTGCTGGATGACTTCTGCAAAGGAAGGTACCCATGTTACTTCCATTTAAACCACAGTATCAAGGTCTAACTTGTCAAATGCAAGCCAAAAAATGCATGTTTGTTTCAGAGAAATAGCACTTTACATAATCATAAAAAATAGTTGATATAAGTAATTTTATGGGACTCCATTTGTCCTTGAATATTTCACAAAATACACTCTCAAGAAACAACTAATCATGCGAAGCGATGTACTTATCCTTTTTTTAGGAGTAGATCGCCCATCCTCTGCTTCGTCAAAGCGGATAGAAACATAGAATAGAAACCCCACCCCAAAGGGATTAAACCAACATAGAATACTAGTCCTTTTCCAAAGCACTCTGTTTTTCTCCCTTCTTCCATTATGGCTATATCAAATGCTACACTTTGAAATATGGTTCTAGTTTCAAATTCCGTGATATAAAATTAATTAGTGATGATAGTGATCAGTTTCATTTTTATTATTATATAAAATGGAAAAAAAACATATTTGAAACCAGTTTGACCTGGACAGTTGTCAGTGTCACTTCATAGTTCTCAGTGGGAAAGAAAAAATATCTTTGAAATCCATTTAGGTTGGTTGGAGGGTGTAGGTAGGAGTAGGACTTTTCAGCACTATTTTTACACCAGCAAGAACTTTCTGTGCTACTGTTCTGTTATATTTACGATCATATACTTGCATCAAACAAGGACGCCATAATCCTGTCAATCAGCAAAGATCGAAGCTCAATTGCCATGACACTAGTGTTGTCGCTGCAAGTCACGTGAGAAGATCCATGCGAACACATGAGATGAACGATCCGATCGAGATGCTGGTCAATAGAACCGTGCAGAGTGACCTGATTTTGCGGGCCAGCACACCAAAGGCATCCCAGTCGACATAAATGAGCGCTGACCAGTTTCATAAATACTTCAAATAAAAAATTAGCAAAGATAACAAAAACATGTGCTCCATAACAGGTCCATGGATGTGGAAGCTCAACTCAAACAATCCAAAAATCTCTCACACAGCTTTTGCATGACGCTCCTCCACCTACAAATGCAGAACACAACCTCTCTTAAGTTCCTGACCTCTCGCCTGCCAAAGTCTCGGAGGTAGGAGGACAATCACCATAATCTGACTGTTCATCTTCCTCGACCGCCATCCGGCGACAACATGTCGTCAGTTCCGCTCCTCGGTAACAATGGTGATGACTTGGGCACCGGCAAAGGTGGCGAGGAGCAGTTACCATGCTGCTCGAGATGGTTAGGTCGTGTGGTGGATGTGGAGGAGGCTCGGGAGCAGGTGGGGTTCGCGGTGCCAATGGTGGTTACCAACATGGCGTACTACGGCATCCCACTGGTGTCGGTGATGTTCTCGGGCCACCTCGGCAATGTTCACCTCGCCGGCGCCACCCTTGGCAACTCCTGGGCGACCGTCACCGGGTACGCCTTCGTGGTACGTGCAGACCAACAACTTTTGACCTTATCACTTGCTCACCATTTAACTGCGGCTTCTATTAACGATGACAAGCTTTATCACGGATAATTCTATGCTGTATGAGGTCATTAGACATAGGTCACGTCAAATGGGATTTCATTTTCACTGAATAGGTATCAATAATTTTAAATAGGAAAAAATACCCCGTATAGTGAGAATGTTTACCCCTGCCCTGATAGTGAGAAGGTTGAACATGTAAATGAAGTATTAAAACCTGGATCGTGTTTACAAAATCAAAACAAACTAAAAACAAATTTAAGTTGGAAAAGAACAGATGTTTTTCTTTCCACTGTGCATCAGCGATAAGGAAGGAGAGCTAGGGTTTTTTGTATCACAAAGCAAAACACAGAAATGATATGATCATTGCTTTTTTTTCCAGATGGGCCTGAGCGGCGCCCTAGAGACGCTCTGCGGCAAGGCGTACGGTGCCCGGCTGTACCGCATGCTGGGCTTGTACCTGCAGGCGTCTTTCATCATGTCGGCCGCCGCGTCCACGCTCATCTCCGTGTTCTGGTACTTCACGGAGCCACTGCTGCTGTTCCTCCGGCAGGACCCCGACGTGTCGCACGCCGCCGCGGTGTTTGTCCGGGCCCAGATACCGGCCCTCTTCGCCTTCGGCTTCATCCACTGCCTGCTCCGATACCTACAGACGCAGTCCGTCGTCCTCCCGCTCCTCTTCTGCTCTGTAGCACCGTTCGTGCTGCAGGTCGGGCTGGCGCACCTGCTGGTGAACGTGTTCGGCCTCGGGCTCGCAGGCGCCGCCGCCGCGGCCTCGGTCACGTTTTGGATCTCCTGCCTGATGCTCTTTGGCTATGTTCTTCTGTCCGAGAAGTTCAGCGAGACATGGAGAGGGTTCTCTACTGAGGCCTTCACGTATGTGTTGGTTACCGTGAAGCTCGCCACGCCGTCAGCCATCATGGTCTGGTCAGTGTACTTCTTGTTCATCAGTCGCATACAATCGTGTACATTCCTTGTTCTGGCTGTGTAGCTGTGTGAATGACCTGGGGAGACATTTGGGCTGCAGCTTGGAGCTATGGGCGTTTGAACTCCTGGTGTTGATCGCCGGATTGCTCCCCAATCCGACCGTGTCCACGCCGCTGATCGCCATGTGGTAAATAACTTCTCGAGACTGCTTGAACTCTGAATGTACAAATTAAACTGAAATTTGTCGTTCACCATCAGATTGCCTTCCATAATGCTTGATTCCTCGTGAAACAAACTGATCACTTGGCCTGGAAATTGTGTGCAGCGCTAGCACTGAGGCGATTACGTGCATGGTAGCAGTTGGTTTCAGCGCCACGGTGAGGTGTGTTACATGGCAGATCGATCACTTTTGTCAGACATGTTCTTGTGCTCTCTAACCTTCAGTTCCTCTTTGAATTTGTTTACCTTGTGCAAGGTGTTTTTATCGTGTTTGATTGAATCTTTGGTCATCGCAGCACACGGGTGTCCAATGAGATCGGTGCAGGGAACGTGGACAGGGCGAGGAACGCAGTGTCAGTGACGTTGAAGCTGTCGGTGTTCCTCGCCATCTTCTTCGTGCTGCTCCTGGGATTCGGCCACAACCTGTGGGCCAGACTCTTCAGCGGGAGCTCGATGATCGTGTCGGAGTTCGCCGACATCACGCCGCTCATGATGGTCTCCATTGTGCTTGACTCTGCACAGGGCGTCCTGTCAGGCGTGTCGAGAGGCTGTGGGTGGCAGCACCTGGCGGCCATGACCAACCTGGTGGCATACTATGTCATCGGCATGCCACTAGCCATCCTCTTCGCCTTCAAGCTCAAGTTCTACGCCAAGGTTTGTAGTCGTAAAACAAAAATTAAGGTGTAGCAAACTCTTGCAACAATCTCCAAGCTTAATCGATGTACTGTTGCTGGTACATTCCTTTTTCTGCAGGGTTTGTGGATGGGGCTGATATGTGGGGTGGCATGGCAGGCCTGCTCCATGCTGGTGATCACTGTACGCACCAAGTGGTCCGAGCTCGCCGAAGCCATGCAGGAGGAGAAAGCCACATACGTTGCTTAGAACATGCTATCTTGACTCCCCACCCCCCAAAAAAAATGGGGAAAACATTTTTGTGTTTGGGAATCTTGATCTCCTGGAGAACCGTTTACGGTCTTCGTTCTAAAAACTTCTAAAAGCGATATAAAAAAAAGTTTCCCTATCATTGACCGAATATATGGCTATCTCTAATGACTTCCATTCAGTGATCACCAATTAAGGCACATGGCTAGGTAAAACCATATGAGATAGGGGCTTATCTCTCCTATTGTTTAACCAAAAAATATATCTATTTAAAAAACTTTATGCCTCCATTCTCTATTGACAGTCCTATTTCACCTTGACACAATGACCAAGGAAAACAACCGGGCTTGTAATATAGTAAATGCAACACATATTTTTTAGTTGGTCCTCTAATATTTAACTGGGAACTCTTCTTTATCCATGCTATCTATTGCCAAGAACCATACCAATAGCAAATAGGACTATCATTTATATGAACATTTGATTTTTTTGAAATATGACTATCAAAAGAGAATGGAGGGACTACATGCTTAAGATCCTTGAGGTTCTCACTCTCACCCTACCACCCCTGCACCCTGGTGCACTTTCAACATACATGTCCTCATGTGTTCAAACATCAAAACATTCATTTTGTTTGCCAGACATATTTAAAAATCAGTGAAAACTATATATTTCTGAAAGTTTATTGAATAATTCAGTTTTATTATATTGGTAGGTAATATTTAGTTAATGGGTTTTAACCATGTTCAGATACTGAGCAGCCATGGTATCTTCTAAGAATAAGAGAGCGAAATATTAACACTCAGCTTAATCAAGTATATACAAGAATCTCACATATATAGATATTTTAGTTCCGATTCTAAAATCTGAAGTCTGAATTGTTCACAACTTGGGTATCATTTTACATTTGAATTCTTCAAAACTCGGTATAGTTTTTACGTTTTTGTGTCTTCCAGATTTGCAAGTCCCCAATGAGTCGAAAACAAAAAAAAATGCAAATAAATCTCCATATCCTTCCTTTAACAGACATCTTGTTTACAAGTTGGAACAACTCAAATAAATTTAAAAGGAACAGGCTGAATACAATTGTTCAACATAATACATTAATCATGCGCTGGAATTTAATAATTAAGATGATTGCCAGTAGTGCCTGCCTGCTCGTAGTGGACCCATGGCCCGGCTACCCTGTGGCCCCTCCCATGCTCCACTGCATTTGAGTCCACTAGGCCCAACTGATTATTAACCCATATATAGTGAAGGTCAGGTCTAATTGATTGCTCAGCCAGCTAAATGGTTCAGGCTCTTAAGGCAAACTTCGTCTGATGATGTGTCACTCTTGAAACGATGAAACAAAACTCCTCAACACGAATAGCTAGCCTATGAGCCAGCTCTACAAGGCACAGCCCAGACATCATAATATTTCAGGGATTCTTCCCAGAATTATTGGTAATCACACCATTAATTGTATGTCAGCCTACCAATATGCAATTCTCGCGTTTTATTTCGCCCACTTTCTTATTATTACTTTTTTTATTCTTTTTGCATACCTCGAGTGCCTCGTGACATATTCTATCTCCGTAACTGGTCTCATAAGACAATAGTTTAATAAAATTAAAAGTCCATCAGACTTTAATTAGTTGTTCCACTTGATGTTTATTTGGGCACTAGTGACATGCATTTATTTATACAAGAGTTGCAGGCATGAGCATCGCCGTGGACTTTTCTTAAACAAAGTGCTGATCATGATCTTGAGAACTGGGTAGTAGTGGTCAAGTTGAGGCAACAACTTGCGAGCGATCAGATGTGAGATCTGTATATATTTCTTGTTTGACCCCATTGGACTCAAGATGAGTGATTAGGTTATTCAGGTGTCAGGTGTGTATATGTGAATGTGAGAAAAAGCACTCCTACATTTGGCAAAAAAAAAAAGGCGGCATCGTGCATTGTAGGATACCATTCCACTAACACGGTCTGTTTGGGAGAGGCGCTTCTAGCGCCGCTCCAGGCTAGAGAACTGAAGCTTGTAAAAAAAAATAGTGATTTCACTAACTCACGTTTTAATTTGTGGCCAGGGGGGGCGGGGGGGATAACTCCCTGCTACATAAGCCTTATAGTGCTAAGAGCAGCTCCATAAGCTTGTATATGAGCCAATAAGCCAATTCATCAGTATAAATATACAACAATTAGTACATTCATTCATTTCTTCATATATTTATTTATTAATATTTCTAGAAAGAGAAGGCAATGGGATGTACATAGGTGGGACATAACTCATTATCTTTCCTCCGCATAGGATTTTGCTGAGTTATCTTTACTAAGCACAATCTGACATGTATTATTGTACTTGCTCTCATGGTAGGTGAGGGTGGAGCTAGACAAAGCCGGTTTGTGAATGCAACCTTCAATCCAACAGTGGACCCAAACTTGATGGTAACACAAGAGTAAAGAAGACACACGATCTAAGCAAGTTGAGGTTGCCAATATAGCGTAATATATAGCCTATGTCCAGTGTTCTCGAAGATAATATTATTTTGCAAAGAATACAATTGATGCATATGTAAACTATATACTCTTTTGTGATTAATGAATATAATTTTTGTAGCACAATCACACATAATCTAATCTTCCTTATTTTTGATTCGTCATGTGTGTCTTTATTGTTGGATTCAACCTCTTATTGTTCTTTCTTATTCTTTGAAATTCTTGTGAATTTAGATTTTGTCATTGTTACTTTTATTTGTTTTGGTTTTCTTACTTTATACATTGTTTAGAGGTTGATTTCATAATGTTGGCTCAAATTATGTTAACTTAGTAAAGGTGGACGGTATATTAATTCTACACATTAACTGAATGGATCGTTCAAAATAGGAGATATTTGATAACAATAAATCTTTGAATGTATTCATTGATATACGTATAGGTTGGTTTCTCAGAAGACAACAACTGAATGCACCAGCCTTATTCGAAATAAATGTACAACAAACTTTTGTAAGTTGTTTCCCTTAATATGAATCATTACGCGGCAAACATCCCTTTGTCATCCCTCAAGTATAATTCATTTGTCATGGCACTGTTGGCATGGCTGCAATTTGGATGGCTATTATCAGGTGGTCGAGGAAGAGCCGTTGGTCCATCCTCTACGATGAATACTGCAGCCATGCCCATCATCAAATGAAATTCATAGTGGCAATGCATGAACCACACCCCTGTACAAAAAAAACAAAGATGACCAATCATATTCCGAGGTGCTGTTTCACAAAAGAAAACAACCAGAATTATGTGCAGAGTTAAAAGATCTATTGGGCTTGTACCTGGATTATCCGCGACAAATCGAATGGCCACCCACCCGACCCTAGGGACCATAACGGTGTTCCTCTTTTGTGGGTTCACCAGGTTGTACCTCCTCTTATCCCTTGCTGCGTCAAAGTTACCGTGCCCCTGAGCGAGCACGAACATGTCATGCCCATGGAGGTGCATCGGGTTGGCGTCGCTCTGCAGCAGCGATGTGCTCTGGAACACCACCTCCACCACTGCGCCTTGCCGGAACCGCCGCACCACCGTCGCCCTTGTGGTTCTCTCCAGCGACGCTGCTTTAGACTCCCACCAAATGGCCAAGGCCGGGTCAGTGTAGTTGAATACCCTCGGCGGCATGTCTGGCAGCGTGTGCAGCTCGACGCTGTTGCAATGGTAGTAGTGTGCATCGAGCAGCGGCACCGCCATGGCCGTGGGAAGCTCGAACGAGACGTTGTTCATGCTCGCTCCACCAACGGATTTCCCTTTCCAGTTATCACCACAGGACTTGCCATGGGGGCAGAAGGAGCCCAGGCCAAGCGTGATGAACATGTGCTCATCAACTTGCAATGGCACATGTGGCTGCCGAGGGTGACGCAGGCCAGTCAGGTTGCCACGGAAGTAGAAGCCAGTCATGGTATCATGCTGGTCAGGCATTTCAGGCATCAGTGCTTGTTCTTCGCCGACGCCAAGGTGATCAAGGTCATCGTGCTTGTAGCGTATCATCCCTCTCGTGGTAAAGACTGGGATCTGTGGATCGGGCAATGGAGATTGGTTTGGCAGAGCAACCATGTAGTATGTACCTTGTGGTGCATCTGCGACCACGAGGGCATCCACTGTCTCGCCTGGAGCGATCGCAATGAGATCCGTGGTGTAGGGGTTGACATAGTTGGCGTCAGCGCCAACCACCGTGAACTTGTGTCCGGCAATCTTGAAGTAATACTCGGAGAAGAGAACAGCGTTGATTATACGCAGCAGGTATGTCTCACCGGGCTTCACGTCCAGCACAAAGCCATCTTCCACGGCCCCTACGAATTGAAAAGCAGAAATTGAAGCATTCCAACCAACAGGAATTAACATCAACTGCGAATTCCCATTGAATAAGATGTAGAAATAGATCGAGATACATCTCTACACATGAGGATTCTCCTGCTACATGAACAATTGAAGAAAAAACAGAACAAATGCATCTACCACTATAACTGTTGCTTTGGCAGGGCATAATTTGATACTTCTCATGTTAACTAATTATGTAGTTACAAATGCAACGTTGATTACCGGAGCAACTGTTGTAGTGATCTCCAAGCTTTCCATTTATTGTGGCTGCAACTGGGAGATCATCGACAATCTCATGCTTAAAGTGCTTCTCCAACAGAGCAACATCCATCTGCCACCAGTCCCCTGTCATTCCCAAATTCACAATAACCATAGGTCAGCTGTATGCAAAATTAGTGCCCATGTGCATGCTAGTTGTGAGAATATATATATGAAAAAGTTGAAAATAGCTCAATTCCTAGGAACATCAATTGCTGGTTTATTATCAATATAATGCCCCAGAATTCACAAACCTATGATGATAGGGATCTCCTTATGAGGCTTCGGAAATGGATACGAGCTCGCTCCATTTCTTGGCCGGATGATGAAAGCGCCGTGAAGGGTTGCTCGGAGGCCAGCAACATGAGCATGCCACCACAAGGTGCCTTCTTGCCCAGTGGCATTGAGCCGGTAAGTGAAGTTGTGATTTGGTAGGATGGGGTGTTGGGTAATCATGGGCACTCCATCTGCCCAACAGTTTAACCATTGCCTCAATCCATGCCTACAGCATCCACGAAATCATCTTAATATCACCAAGAGCTGGATAATTATACAAGAGAAACGAGTCACGGCCACCTGTGCTGAATCAACACTAGGTTTGGATCACATAACATACCAAACAGATCCAAAACATTACTGTGAAAACTATATTGTTGAAGTGTAATAAGATAGGTTTGCCAATTTTTGCTGGGACAAAGGAATTGCTTTTGGAATTAGCAACGTAATTCACTGGTTACAGAATTGATTACCAATGGATTGTTATGTTTGAGGGTGACTTGTTGATCACATGAACTACCACTGAATCTCCTTCGGTGACGTCGATCACTGGCCCTGGGAGCTGTCCATTCACCACGGTGACTAGTGTCTCCTTGCACATATGCGTCACATTCATCTGGCTCACCTATGCGTATATCCATGACAATGAAGGATTAACACTGCGCAGAAAAAGATTAAATCGAAGTAAAAGAAAAGGGTTTCTTGCTTACAACGAAGGTATGCTCTTTGACAGCCACTGTTGCAGTCACTGGTAGGGTCGCGGCGGAGAGGAAGAAAATGACAGCAATGGTGATCGCCATGAGGACGCTCGAGCTCCTCATAGTTTGCACCATTGACAGATCTGCTTTTGCTCTACAGCATATGAATATTATTGCACATATACAGCCTGCTTCGGTATGCGGGTCATTAAAGGCTTTGTTTGTAGCACTGTATATATATAGATATATGGTACAAACGTTAATGCATGTGCTTGCATGCGTTGACAATGCGGTAAAGAGCACATGATCTGATCTTAGTGACTGATCGATGATTCCTTTCTCTTTTTTCTCTTGGATTGAAATATAGGTATACCACACGAACATTGATTAATTTTGTTGCATGTGGCTGCACGCACTGACAAAGAAGGCGATCTTATCTTAGTCAGTGATGATTCTTTTATCTTTTTTTCTTGCATTGATAAATATGTTATAACTAAGCGATATGAACGTTCATTGTGCCATGTGACTGCATGCGCTGTGCATGCAACTGGTTCAAGGGAATCTGTTCAGGTAATAATATTAACTTTCAGGAAAGCAAGAGAGTTGAAAATTTGTATGGCCTCAGTCATGTGCATTCGATTCTTGATATCGTTGACCAATATCCCACAATTAATTGTGTGTCGCCCTACCAACCCAGTACAATTCTTTATTTTACATCATGCTATCTTCCTTGTTCTTTATCAATTTTTTTTTTCTGGATGATCTTCATATTGTTCCTTTCTGCATACCTCATCAGCTGGCCCGTGGGGCATTACCTATTTGCTATCTGATAGGATCTGGCCAATAGTAGATTTCAATTTTCCTTGACTTTACATGTAATTAAATCGCTACCAGTGACTGCAACAATCAATGAGATCTTATTTCTAGTTCATCAATTGTCTATCTTGGCATATACTTTTGTTTAAATTTAAACTAACACCTGCAATAGAATGTGCGCATGCAGCTCACACTGGTTCTGTCCTATTTGAACGTTTATAATATATTGGATGTGTCTGCGTTGACAAACAAGATGGGATCTCTGACACTGAGTAACTCTAACCATTTGTTTTCTTGCAAAGTCACAAGACCATTCCTTTTTTCGATGCCTCGTGCTGCATTTCTTTTGCGTGAACTCCCCAAGGGAACATGTGGAAGTAAGTAACTGGGAACCTTGAGGGCAGCCAAAAATTTCAGGCCTAGCTCAACTGCTCAAGACCCTATGAAGAGGTCTCATCATTATGTTCTTGTTCTTGAGAAGTTAAACCATGGTATCTTTAAGCACGTTTGCTTCTCGTTCCTGCTATACTTTCCTCACTATATTTCTAACACCCTCTTGTTCTACCTACCACTGCTAGTTTCCACGTGACCTCCATCTTCATGTCCACTGTAGTCGTAGATGGCATAACTATTGACAGCTGCAAAACCATAACTGAACCACCGATACATTTGATGTGTAGAGTGCTGCAATATATATGGGTCAGGCCTATTGAATAATTATGAAATTTCAAATGAATCAAAAAAATCCGGAAGCTTTGGTCCCCGCCTTAATAGTGGAGGCGGAGTATGACTAACTTCAATACAGAAGCACTTTCTGGGAGGCGGGGTATATAACCTAAGGCACCCTCTAATTGTGCCAACTCAGCTACCTCATAGTTGTGATGCATCATTTTTTTTCTTCTATGTAGAAGAGCGAAGAACTTTTGTTCATGAGATAGTCTCATGTACACATACCTAGATCATTTAACATTGATGTGTCAGTCTATGTAGACATAAGATCTAGTCACTGACTCTAACTGTTAAAAGACATTTCTATTACACTATCTCTTACCTAGGATGGTTCTGTTAAAAAGAGTGCTGAAAATGTACGGTTTAGTGCTCCAAAAATGGCGGCAAACAATGTACTCCCTCCGTCCCAAAATAAGTATCTTTCTTACTTCTCGAGAAAAATCTTCGGCCGGTTATATATAAAAAATATATTAAAAATTATGGTACAATATAAACATTATTAGATAGATATTTAGATCTAGTTTTTTATAAAAATTATTTAAATATTTAGATGTTGCACTATTTTCTATAAACTTAGTCAAACTCACGGCACGAACACCCAAAACGACACTTTCTGGGACGGAGTAAGTAACAAGATTTATAAACTAAATTATATGATGAGATTTATAAGTTAAATTACATGATAGACCGCAACATTCGTATAAGAAATATTACTTAATTAATAAATTATTATAGAAATCAGATTGAGAGTAGAGAAGTCGGGATATCACTGGTGGTGGTCATAATGAGTTTTGGATAGTTTCCGTGGGTACGTCCTTAGTAGTACTAAAGCTAATAGTATCCTTGCACGGAATGGACATGTAAACACATACCAAAGTATATGCTTATGGTCGAGCTTCTCGCACAAAACGGACCTCTACACACATACATCCTCACTTACAGTTTTATACTTGCCTCGTTTAAAATAGTAATCAACCCGAAGATAATATGTTTGGAATGACAAAGATTATAAGTTGGCCCTCATCAACCCCTACTTCCACCAAGATTGTACTAAACCAATCAACTACAACCATAACTGGGCCACATGGGCCAAAAACTTGAACTACTAGGTATATTGGGCTATGGTGTTACATTCACTCCATTGTAAGGACACCGACGCCAAGTCAGGTCACCACATACGCAATAGACTCCCAGAGCCACCCTGGTACACAGCTGTGACGTAGGCCTAGCCATAAGCACAACACACATGCAGCAAGGGTTACTGCAGGTTGATGTCTGTAACGCCCTTGCCCGGAATTGGCTTATAGCTCAGCTCCTCACACGGAACATGCCTACGCATACCAGTCCTCTTATACTTTTATTTGTGTTTCATGTAAAAAGGTTAACCCGAAGCTGATTATATTGAATATATATCTAGATTTGATACATATTGTCCTATTTAGCATTCCGTGTCTGTTTACACCCTAAAGAAAATCTATTTCGGTTAGTAGTGTAAGACAAACAATAAAATAATGTTCTAAGAGTATATGGTTTCTTGGCCCATATTATCTGTAGGGTAAAATTGAAACAATTAAAGTTTTATAATGGATAGTCAAACCGACAAAGTAAATTATTGGAGTAGTAAATAATCTTTTTGCAGCATAAAAATAATAATTGTAAGATAAGTCCAAGACTATTTAGAAAGTCAGAATGACACAAAGCATATGCATACTTGAATCTGTATATACCATCGCACAAATGTGGGCTACAGTTGTAATTTATTTCGAATCTAGCAGTTGGAGATATCTTTTAGACTCCATTTATGTGTCAGACTACAATTTTCTTAGGCCCGTTTGGGACCATCAGATTATTTCTAGCTGCCTAATTCTAGCTGATTGGATGCATACTGGACCAGCTAATTCCTAGATAAAGCCCTTAATACCCGTCTATATAGCAACTATCCAGTTAGCTGATCCAACCCAGCTAATTTTCTTTAGCTAGCTAATAGCCGGATTAGCTGCTATGGGCATTAGTTTGGAGGCACAATTCATCTGGCAGGAGATCGTCACCATAGACGCAATATCTTGGAAAATCAGCAGGTGGTGGAGGGAGTGATGCGTGTACTGTTGCACCATCCTCTACAATAAACACTGCTGCCATGCCCATCGTCAAATGAAACTCATAGTGGCAATGCATGAACCATACTCCTGTAAGCCATATAAGATTAAGCATTAGTTAGATCTGATCTGGCACCAACTTAAACTAATAAGCAGAAAACTATGGTTTTTTTTTCTGATTCATTGTTTCTTGACGTTTCAAAATTAATTTCATTACTCTCGCCACAAAGTTACAAGTTCCTTGTTTTCTTATTCAATGCTCGTAACTCTAAAGCTAATGTATTTTAAATTGTATAGAGCACCTAACAATGCAACTTGCAGCCATTGTAGAGGCTAAACCTAAACGATCATTTCATGTTTCTGCCGAATTTTAAGTTTTCCTTGAAGATACAATGATGAGCAAATAAATCTTATACGCACCTGGATTGTTTGCTACAAATCGGATGGCGGCCCATCCCAAATTTGGGACGAGAATAGTATTCTTCAACGGTGGATTCACCAGATTGTACCTTGCTGCGTCTTTTTCTGCGTCAAAGTTACCAAGCCCCTCCGCGAGAAGGATCATGTCATGACCATGTAGATGCATCGGGTTCGAATCACCCTGCAGGACTGCTGTGCTCTGGAACACCATGTCCACAACGGCACCATACCGGAACCGACGGACCACCGTAGCCTTGGACGAGGGCTCTAGCTCCATCTCCTTTGGTCCAAAGGGAATCAAGGCTTGGTCAGTGAAGTTGAACATCCTCGGCGGCCCATCTGGAAGTTGTTGCATATCATCATTGCCACCCGTGTGGTAATAGTGCGCTTCTAGTAGTGGTTTCGTCACCATGGGATACTGGAAGGACACATTGTTCATGGTTGCAACAAGGATGGTATCATTGTTAGCGCCCCTCTTACAGGACTGCTGGCCATGCCGGCAGATTGAGCCCAGGCCAAGCACAATGAACAGACTTTCGTCGACTCGCTGAGGGACTGTGGGGTGGTGGAGGCTGGTAAGGTTTCTGCGGAAGTAGAAGGATGTAATTGTGTCATGGTGGTCAGGCATCACAGGCACTACTGGCACATCAATGGCAGAGTTGTGGTAGTTTTTGTACTTCACTATCCCTCTAGTGGCATATTCTGGAGTCTGGGTATCCGGCAATGGTGCCTGGTTTGGAAGGGCAACCATGTAGTAGCTGCCGGGGGGTGCATCGGCAACAACTAGAGCATCTACCGTCTCGCCAGGCGCGATTGCAATGACATCCGTAGTGTAGGGGTTGACATAGTTGGCATCGGCCGCGACCACCGTGAACTTGTGACCAGCAATCTTGAGGTAGAACTCGGAGAAGAGCCCGGCATTGATTACTCGTAACAGGTAGGTCTTGCCGGGCACAACGTCCAGCATGAAGCTATCTTCTGCAACACCTTCAGGGTTGAATGCAGGCATGCACTTTGTTCAGAAAAAATGGAACGTCCAGATTGAAAAAAGACATGCATGTTGTAGGTAATTTCTTACCGGAGCAATTGAAGAGATCTCCAAGTTTGCCATTGATTGTAGAAGCACTTGCGAAGTAATCAAAGAAACCAAGCTTCATCTTCCTTTCGACTTGTTGAAGGTCCAGCTGCCACCAGTCACCTGGGAGACCATCAGCATCATTCACAAGAACAAGATGGTGCCAAAGCTTTTCACATTGCCGGCCACAGTAGCATTTTCATGTATTCCATAAACCAGGTGTAATTTCAGTATGTTCCAATATCTTATATATGTATATGACAATGCAACCCCCGAATACTTCACGAACTAACCTATAATGATGGGGACCTCCCTGTAAGGCTTTGCAAATGGATAGGAACTTGCTCCGGGTCTCGGTCGGATGATGAGAGCACCATGAACTGTTGCTCGGAGGAAGGGGATGTGAGCATGCCACCACAGGGTGCCTTCTTGACCGGAAACGTCGAACCGGTAAGTGAAGTTGTGGTTCGGCAGGATGGGGCGTTGGGTAATCATCGGCACCCCGTCCGCCCAACAGTTCTGCCACTGCTTCACTCCATGCCTGAAGCAGACAACACAAAAGTCTTTTCTAACATAGCAAAAGCAGAATAAATTTTTTATTTCATTTCTGAATGCTGGAAACTAGCTAGGATTGTATTTTCCCAATCATCAGAAAATAATGGAATCAGTTCAGTAACGTCCATAATATGAATTACCAATGGATTGTTAAATTGTAGGGGGACTTGTTAACCAGAAGAACAGCCACTGAGCTCCCCTCTGTGACTTCTATTGCTGGTCCAGGGAGCTGTCCATTCACCAAGGTGACAAGAGTTTCCTTGCGCAAGTGTGTCATATTCACCTGGCTCACCTGCATGCGTGAGTACAAAAAAATTAAGCTTTGCATAGATCAAAACATTAGAAGAGAAAACTTTATGCTTACAACGAAGGTGTGCTCAACAACAGCAGCGCCGACTGAGCAGGCCATGGCAGAAAGGAAGACAATGATGGAAGCAGCTGCCGCCATGGGGACGCTCCCGCTCCGCCTCTTCACAGTTTGCTGCATCTTTGTCTGGTCTAATTTGCTCCCAAGTATACTTGTCTGTAGCAGTGAATATATGAAGATCTTGGTTGACATTATCTTTAAAAAAAGTGAAGATCTTGGTTGAGCAAATAAGTGCTCTGAACGTGTTGCATGCATGGGCTGCCTGCAGACAAGAACAAGATGCTGATGATCTGAGGCACGTGATTTCTTATCTTTGTTCCCTTCAAAATCTTCAGCTAACTATTTTTATCTCACTTGCCCCATGGTATCTTTATTTCACCATGTGCATGGCTGCTAGTCCTCCATGGAATCAATTGAAGTACACAACCTAGGGCAGTGGGAAAAAAGTCAAAATGGGCATCAGTTGGGTTCTTGAGGCCCTGGACGGTTTGACCTACTCCAGCAGTTTATACAGCAGTAGATAGACAAGACAGTGGTGATAGATCCGGAAAACAAGAGGGATTAACGCAACAATTAGAACAGAAGGCCGACAAGGCTAGCTATAGCTAGAGTCATCGCCAAAGCAGTGGGGAACCATTAAGGTGTAGGGTGAAAAAAAAATCATGGCTCGGCTAATCGGGTTTCGCTAACGAGCCAGGCTCTGGTTTAGCTTGTTAGAAATATTATAACTGCGTCGTCATCTATTGATACACCAATGCAAAGCACCCTCGGCTCGCTTGTCAGTTCACCACTGCCATGCAATTTATAAGAACATGATGAGATGGTAATCATTAGTATATATCTTTGTGACAGGCACAAACATACTACTAGTAACATAACAAGTATTTAGATAGGCTAGCAAAAATGAGGATGTGTACATTTCATCTCAAAAGCACTTTAATTATCGTGAACATTTTATTGGAAACAGCTACTATATTCCATCTATGCGCTTGAGGCTTCATTTTTCTTAGTTTGGAGGTAGAATTCTTCTGACATGTGATTGCCACGCGTTGGAAAATCCACAGGTGGTGGCGGGAGGGATGCATTTGAACTTGGTCCATCCTCTACAATGAACACCGCCGCCATGCCCATCGCCAGATGAAACTCAAAGTGGCAATGCATAAACCATACCCCTGTATATCATTGAAGACAAAACTTAATATTAATTAGTAGTGTCAATAGAAAGATAGTGAATTATTATTTCCTAAAATTTATAAAGATAGTGTCAATTAGTTAGTTTCCATTTATCTAAAGTCAAAACAGAGGTATTTTTCATGAATCCTAGTAAATGGAACAGACAATAAGCAAACCTTATACACACCTGGATTATTTGCCACAAATCGAACTGCGACCCACCCAAGATTTGGGACAAGCACAGTGTTCTTCATCGGTGGATTCACTAGGTTGTACTTGGTCATGTCTTTTGTTGCGTCATAGTTGCCGAGGCCTTGTGCCAGAACAAACATGTCATGCCCGTGTAGGTGCATGGGGTTGGAGTCACCTTGCAGCATCGCTGAGCTTTGGAACACGACTTCCACAACGGAACCATGGCGGAACCGCCGCACCACGGTGGCCCTTGAAGACTGCTCCAACTTCCTTTCCTTGGGTCCAAACGGGATCAGGGCAATGTCGGTGAAGTTGTACAAAACCGGTGGCCTGTCAGGTAATTTTTGTGTCGTCCTGTTTATGATGCCGGTTCTGTAATAGTGCCCCTCTAGAAGTGGTGTTGCTGTCTCTGGTGGATCAAAGGAGACATTGTTCATGGTTGCCACTAGGAGGTTGTTGCTGCTATCCATGGCGCCTTTCTCGCAGGTCCGACCTCGCGGGCAAAAAGCACCAAGGCCAAGCACAATGTACATATGCTCGTTGACTTCCTTTGGCACCGGTGGGTGCCGCCGGTAGTGACAGCTTGTCATGTTTCCATGGAAGTATAATGATGTGATTGTATCATGCTGGCCAGGCATTGCAGGTGCTACTACTGGCACATCACGGGATACACCAGATTGCCCTTCTTCAGTGACATGATTATTCATGTACCTCACCATCCCTCTGGTGGAGTGCTCTGGGGTCTGTGTGTCGGGCAATGGTGCCTGGGTGGGCAAGGCAACCATGTAATACCTACCAGGGGGAGCATCGGCAACCATTAGGGCATCCACCGTCTCCCCTGGCGCAATCGCAATGACATCAGTGGTGAAGGGGGTGACATAGTTGGCATCAGCTCCAACCACAGTGAACTTGTGCCCAGCAATCTTGAGGTAGAACTCGGAGAAAAGCCCGGAGTTTATAAACCTTAGCAGGTAGGTCTTGCCAGGCTCTACATCCAGCACATAACTTTCTTCCGGAATGCCTTCAGATTAGAACCGCATGCATCATTTAGTAACAAAATCTTTTGTAATCCTCAACATCAATAATATTGATTTTGATATACAACATTTTTCTCACCGGAGCAATTGTAGAGATCCCCAAGCTTGCCATTGATTGTGGATCCACTGGCGAAATCATCGAACATACCATTCATCATGTTGCTGCCCACCCGAGCAAGATCCATCTCCCACCAGTCCCCTGCGGCAACATCAAGTTCATTGAAAAACAACACACATATGCGAAGATGGTGCAAAAATGTTGCATATCTGCTAGCTTGTCGTGTGAAACAACCATGCAAAATTTGATGAAAGTTTAGTTGCTAAAAAAGAAAAGACATTTGGTAATAATGACAATATCGAGATCAAAACTTGGTTTATCTTCAATTTGACAATCAAAAGGCATGCTCTTACAAACCTATAATGATGGGCACCTCCTTATGAGGTTTAGGGAAGGGGTATGAGGCGACCCCATTTCTTGGCCTTATGATTATGGCACCATGGAGAGTTGCCCGTAAGCAGGGGACGTGAGCATGCCACCACAGGGTGCCTTCCTGCCCAACAAGGTTGAGCCGGTAAGTGAAATTGCTGCCTGGTTGGATGGGTGGTTGCGTAATATTGGGAACCCCATCATTCCAACAGTTCCGCAACTGCTTCACTCCATGCCTACATGAGACGACAACAGAGATGTATCAAGTTTAGTATATTGCTGCTATAGGAAACCTAATTTGGAATCATCAACCATGGAGGTATATATATAGAATGAAAGATATGATTCAAGAGCTGTTCAAAGTTAACTGAACTCTCTCTCTCTCTCTCTCTCTCTCTCTCTCTCTCTCTCATTCACAATCGTTGTTGTTCTCTGATGACTATTCTCTGGTGACTACACTGTACAATAGAGCACACCCTAAACTATAATTCTAGTTTCTAATCCATGTTGGGACAACTTCGTTTGATAATGGCCGGCCCAGCTTAGTGTCTAATCCAATTGCCTTTGCACCGTCCACGGGAATTGTTACAAAGCGCAAATTAGGAATCGATGCGAATCTGATAATCAGCCTAATATACAAAACGACTGTGTACTACAACTATGATAATTAGTTCTTACTGTAAACAAATATAGCATCCTAATTCCCAAATAAATTTAAGGGGTAAAGAAAATAGCAAATACTTTGGCATTGTGAAATTAACAAATTGTACTCCAAGCGTTGTTCAAATCCTATTTATACAATTCTTTTATAACTTATCTGGCCATAGAATTCAAAGTTTTTTCCTACGAGATATATATAATTCACATTGAACATAACGTTTTTACTTGAATAATTAGGAAGCCTCACACGGACTACTGCATATGTATGTGTAAAAAAAAGGCGCATATGAGACAAGTATAGAACATTTGTATGTGGCATGCGGCAATATATTAACGATGATAGCTATGTTCAAATTAAATATAAGTTTAATTTAGAGACAACAAAGACATGTGTTCAGATTCAGGAAAAAGTACTTCTCCAACAAGTTTTTCCTATTCATCCCACTCACAGAACACGCTTCCCAGTGTACTATTCATCTGGAAAAAGTAATTTTTACTTCCAATCTGAACACAGCCCTAAACTTTTGCAGCTTATTTATCCTTCTATGTGTACGACCATTTGAGAACAACCCAAGTTCAATAATGGTTGATGGTTTAAAAAATCAAATTCCTGCTCTCGCATAGTTCTGTAGAAAGCATTTCTTCATTAACAAACAGATGAAATATAGTAGTTTACACATTATTACCAATGGATTGTAATGTTGTTGGGTGACTTGTTGATCAGATGAACAATCACTGAGTCCCCTTCCATGACTTCGATCGTAGGCCCTGGGAGCTGTCCGTTCACAACGGTGATCGGCGTCTTCTTGCAAAGGTGTGTCATATTTATCTGGCTCACCTAAATAAACACATGTACCACCAAATAAGGAATGCAAATGTACATTTTTGTCTGATTTTTCAAATTCTCAAGGTACACGCTTATCAAGGTTTGCAGAAAGATCAAGAGTGGACCGGAGATCATAGCTACAAAAACACTTTATACTTACAATGAAGGTGTGCTCTACGACAGCTGCAGTCACCCGGAGGGCCATGGTGGTGAGAAACAAGATGCTGCTAATGGCAACCAAAGCGAAGAGACTTTGGCTTGCCATCATTAGCAATCTTGTCTGGTTTAATTTCCTCGGTGATGTGCTTCACTTCTATATGGGGTTGTAGGTATATATTAGGTTCATGGATCTAGGAAGCTAGGGAACTTCACTGAACGCCTGTTGCATGTGGCTGCGTTGACAACGAATAATAAGGATCTGATCAGTCGCTCATGATTATACTATACATATATCTTTATTTTTTTCTTACAGAGTCAGAAAATGATTCATTTAAATTAAACATATTTGCCTCGTGGTTCCTTTATTTATTTCGCCATCTAGCACCGTTCACTCACCATCACAGCTGCCATCCTGTGATTGTATCTTCTTCCATGCACGATAGCTGTGAGGCTGCTGTGGCCCTTCTCCATGGCCCATTCTTGTGTTCCTCTCCTTCCTTCTTCCAGGCTGTACATGGTTGTTCCCAGTCTCCCACCAACCACCATTTTCATGGCTCGTCAGTGATTTTCTGTCAGGCCACGGACAATTTGTTTGCCCAACAATTGAAGCATCATTATTATCCAACACAAGTTGAATACTAATTACTTTTTCAAAATGTGAATTCTGCATATCCCAATTATTTGAATAATTGAATTAATAGAGACAAACGTTATGAATCTTATACACAATGGAGGTCCGTTCAACTACTGGTTGATCTTTCAAAGAAAAAAAAAAGAGATCCATTCAAAAGGATTACATGTGTGTCCACATGGGTGGAAGAAATATGGCCCGACAGATCGAACAAATCTAGATTAGGAGTTTACGTAGAATATATATATCAGAATGAGGAAGATCCCATGGAAACCAGGTTGTCAACATGTGGGAAGCTCTGCAAGAATCTGCAACTTGGTTCCGGGGTGGTACTAGACAGGTAGAACTCTCCTACGTTTACTTCGTGTGCAGTCATTTGTGTTACTCTGGATGGGAGTTTCACACTAAGGTAGATTCACTAGTCCGACACTAGCCATCCATTGCTGCTGGAATGTATTCTATTTGCACTCATACATGATGATGGTACACATTAACAAAGTTACTCATACATCAGGAACCAACGTTCGAGACCTTGGATCGTATTCTGGTTACGACTGAATGGGAAGCTAAGTTCCCTTTGTCTACGGTCCAAGCCTTAACTAGGGAAATTTCGGATCATACCCTATTGCTTTTGAACACTGGGAATGGTACCCACTCAAATGGACAGCCACTTTTCAAATTTGAGCTTGGCTGGTTTTTAGGGAAGGCTTCTCAGACATGGTGGCTCAAGTCTGGAAAAATGATAATGCAGGCCGGACACCATTACAAAAGTGGCAACGCAAAATCCAAAAACTTCATCAATTCCTAAGGGGTTGGGCGAAGAACACTAGTGGTGCCTACAAAAAAGAAAAAGAGAAAATAATCAAGAAAGAAGACGTGCTCGACAAAAAGGTTGAATCTCAAACACTTACCGCTCAAGAACTAGATTTAAAGCAGTGTCTTAGACAACGCCTAGTGCAACTACTAAGGGAGGAAGAGATCAAATGGTACCAAAGAGCCAAAACAACTAAGTTGTTGCAGGGCGATTGTAATACCAAGTACTTACAGTTGGTTGCAAACAGGAAGCATAGGAAAACAAGAATTTTTCGGCTGGAACAAGAGGACCGTGTGATTGAGGGTGAGGAAAACCTTAAACGGTTCATTACCAACTACTATAAAGGTATCTTCGGGCCACCGGAACTGTAACACCCAGTATCTACAAAAAGGTAAACTACGTATCTTATCAGGAAAAATGTCAAATTAAAGGAGTTGACGATACATAAAAGAGGGTCAAAAAGTTGACTTTTAGATCCGATGCTTATACGGATAATCAGAGACCACAAATGCGTAGAGCTCGTCGAATACTTTCCGTTTGACTACCCAACTGCATCAATCAGAATTTAGATCGTGGAGTAATTAGCATTGCAAGATTCAACATCTGGAGGGTATAGTATTCCGGTTACTGTAGCGTCGGGATACAGTACCCGACCTTTTGTTTTTGCCGACCCATCCCCTGCCCAAAAACCTCCCTGTCTACCGTGATCTTTCTCCACGTTGCCCCCCCTTTCCTTCCTCCGTGACTCCCTCCCTCCGTGATTGCCTCCCTATCATGACAGAAAAGAGAAGGGAGAAGGGAGAAGGAGAAGAGAGAAAAGGAAGGAACAGAAGAAACGAGTGGAGAACTAGGGTTCGTCGCCGTCGATCGCCGTCGCCATAGGGATCTTCGCTGTTGCCCTATTCGTTTCGAAGGGGAAACCCTAGGTAAACCCTGCCCCTGCTCCAATCATGGTTCTCCTAAGGTTTTTGGATGTTTTAGCACCTGCGTATAATTGTGTTCGTCGCCATTGAGGGCTAGGGTTTAGGTTCTACTCACGTCGCTGTTCTCAGCACGTTGTTAATCTGTACAGGTTTTGGTTTTGGCTGTTTTATGCAATCTTCGTAGCCTCAAAAAAATAAAAACCCTTTATATGAGTTGTAGGAGGTTTATATCCCGTTCCATAACCATTAGGAGAACCCCAATTGGATTTGTGGTCAGGGAGATATCTGTGTTTTATTTTACACACTTTTTCAGTCTCGTAATTCTGTACAGTTTGTGCTCCCTTGAAGATTAGGAAACCTAAACGACATAATTATAATTTTGAAACCAAATGAAAGTTTTCAAAAATTTGATAAGGTTTTCTGATTGTTAAAGATCACCTTCATATGAATTTTTATGCTCTAATTATGTCTGTTTTATTGGGGATGTTGTGCAGCGGCTGTCAGATTTTCAGTCTAAGGTTAACCTGAAGATTAGCCTATCTTAGTGATCTTTTCTGTTTTTGCGTACAATTAAAAAGATGCATTATTTGAAGTTAAATTTCATCTGGTAGAAGATGTTAATTTTTGGTTGTCAGAATTATTGTGTACAAAAAAGATAAGTAACAGTGCTGCTGTTTTTACTAGAATTCTGTGTGTTAATGTGAGGACATTGAGTTCGGGCGTAGGAACGCTTTGATTGATGTATTTATTTTACATGTATATTTGTGTGGTGATGAAATATATTTGTGAACAGGTAGTGCACCTTGGGATCGTGTTTAGGTCGCTTTATTTTGATCTTCATCGAAGGTAAGTGAATGTAGCGGTGGTTTGCTACCGTTTTGACTTGCTATTTTTATCACCTAAACTTTGATATTCAGAACTATACCACTTTAATTATAATCTGAATACTTGAGTTAAATGGAGGATATTTATGTTATTGTTCTTATTTACTCACACTCCATTATAATTGAAGTTGAGGTTGTGGTTATATTGAAGTTGAGGTTGTGGTTATAAATGAAGTCGAGCTTGTGGAGGTATTATTTCTCATTATGAGACATATGAGGCATATCATCTCATTTGCATTGAAGTTTGTCGCAATCCTATGGTTGCAATTGTACCGGTACACATCGTGCGTTGCCCGAGGAGGGGTGCGATGTAAAAGTGGTCATGACATTGCATCCATATGCATTCTTTTGCATGGAAGTGAATAACATAATATATTATAATGAAGGTTATGTGGTTTTATATGCAACAGTGAATGTGTTCTATTTCTTAACTATTACTGTGATGGTTTGATGGAGGCTTACTCTTGATATTTTAAACTGATGATTAATTGAACTTGTGGTATAAATAGTTGGTCAGAACAATTCACTTGCTGAGATTTTTATCTCACCCTTGCTTTACTCATTCCAGGTTCTTGATGATTTCTAGGTGGGAAAAGAGGGATTTAGTTTCACGCCACAACTCATCTTTTATAGACCCCTTTTATCTTAGTTCAAGTCAATGTTTTGTTATTGGGAGACTCGAGACTTATGCTTAAAGCGTAGCGTGGTTGTTAAACTCTTATTCTCATATTATCTGGGATGTTGATTATGCGAGTGTGTACTTATATGATTTATATCCATTGTTATTGCTTCTGGGTTGCTTATTAATTCAGAGGATAGGTTGCTGAATTTTCCACTTATTTAAGTTCAGCTGTTGTTTAGTAGCATCCCGTGGTGTTGGTGGATTTCGGGGTGTTACAGGAACCAAACAACTTCTCAATGATTGAATCAGTCAGGGAGGATATTCCACAAGTCACAGACATAGAAAATGAAATTCTTACCTCACCGTTTACGATGGATGAGGTAAAGAAGGCGATTTTCGAGATGGAGCACAATAAGGCGCCGTGACCAGATGGTTTTCCGGCAGAATTTTATCAGGTATTCTGGGATATCATCAAAGAGGATCTAATGCTCCTCTTTCAAGAATTCCATAAAGGAGACCTGCCTCTTTTCAGCCTCAACTGTGGCATCATCACCTTACTTCCCAAGCAAGGAGAGGCCAAACAAATCCAACAATTTAGACCTATTTGCTTACTCAATGTAAGCTTTAAGATCTTTACCAAGGTAATGACAAATCGAGTAGCTCTAGTAGCACAAAAAGTCATTAGACCTTCTCATATGGCTTTCATGTCAGGAAGGAATATTACGGAAGGAGTTGTCATTTTGCATGAAACGATGCATGAGTTGCATAGAAAGAAGCTTGATGGCGTCATCCTGAAACTCGATTTTGAAAAGGCTTATGATAAGGTCAATTGGTCCTTCCTACAGCAGGCCCTACGAATCAAAGGTTTCTCACCCCATTGGTGCAATTAGATTAGCCAAATTGTCAAGGGTGGTAGTGTCGGGATCCAAGTAAATGATGATATGGGTCATTATTTCCAAAATAAGAAAGGATTTAGACAAGGTGATCCTTTGTCCCCGATCTTGTTTAACATCATCGTTGATATGTTAGCTATTCTTATTGAGAGAGCAAAGGATAACGGGGATTTTGCTGGTGTAGTCCCTCGTCTAGTGGATGGGGGTCTCTCCATCTTACAATATGCTGATGATACAATTCTCTTTATGGAACATGACCTCGATAGCGCCGAAAACCTTAAACTAGTGTTAAGTACTTTTGAGCAGTTATCAGGACTCAAGATTAACTTCCACAAAAGTGAACTATATTGTTATGGGAGGGCAAAGGATTTTGAACAGGTGTATGCAGGCCTTTTTGGCTGCAAACTGGTTGTGTCCCGTTCAAGTATCTGGGGATCCCCATGCACCATAGAAAACTCTCAAATAGTGATTGGAAAGTAATTGAGGAAAAAATTCCAGAAAAAGCTCAGTAGTTGGAAAGGTAAATTGTTATCTATGGGAGGTAGGCTAGTACTGATTAACTCAGTGCTCACTAGCCTAGCGATGTACATGTTATCCTTTTTTGAAATTCCGAAAGGTGTCCTCAAGAAACTTGACTACTATCGTTCGTGCTTTTACTGGCAATACGATGAACACAAGAAGAAATTCAGGCTCACTAAGTGGAGCATCCTATGTAGACCTAAGGATTGTGGTGGGCTTGGCATCCTGAATCTAGAAACCCAAAACAAATGCTTATTAAGTAAATGGTTGTTCAAGCTAATTAATGAGGATGGCATTTGGCAGAACCTCCTAAGGAGGAAATACCTGTCAAATAAAAACCTCACCCAAGCTCAAAAACAGCCAAGCGACTCCCATTTTTTGTCTGGGCTTATGAAGGTGAAAGACACTTTTCTACAATGTGGTCGTTTCAAAGTTCATAATGGAATGGAAACTAGATTTTGGAAGGACAATTGGGTGGGGGATAAACCTCTTAAAACCGTCTATGCTAACCTCTGTCAGATTGTGCGAAAGAAATCCACAATAGTGGCCGACGTGCTAAGCACTACACTGCGGAATGTATCCTTCAGAAGGGCGCTAACTGGCCGAAACCTAGAGTCTTGGTATAATTTAGTGACAAAGGTTCTAAATACTAGACTTACAAATGGTAAGGACGTGTTCATCTGGAACCTACACACAAGCGGGATGTTCTCCACTCGTTCTTTCTACATGGCTCTGGTCAGTGAAGGAATTATCCCCCGCAAGTGCCCGATATGGAAGAGTTAAGATTAAAATCTTTTTATGGTATATCAAAAATGGAGTCACGCTCACCAAAGATAATCTGGCAAAGAGGAATTGGAAAGGGAACTTAAATTGTTGCTCTTGTAATGCTCTTGAGACCATAGAACATCTTTTCATTCACTGCCACTTTGCGCATTTCATTTGGAATACTATTTATATCACCTTTGGAATTCAACCTCCCTCTAGCATTCCCAATATATTTGGGTCTTGGCTTGCAGGTTTTTAGCCTGTCACCTAGAAACCAGATATGTGTAGGACTCTCTGCTATTTGCTGGGCTATGTGGTTGAATAGAAATGATATGGTGTTTAATCGCGCTAAAACTAACACATTCATGCAGGTCATTTTCAGGGCGACCTTTTGGACACGAACTTGTTCGTTGCTGTCTAAGGACGTGGAGGCAAGGGAGAACCTGAAGACTGCATGCTGTTTATTGGAGACGATCGTCATGGAGGTGTTTGCAAAATATGGTTGGAAGTTCTCGAATAGAATAGCGGCGTAGTCGTCTTCCTGTTCATGAAACTTTCTGTATCTTTGTCCGCTCCTTGGGGAGTGGTTGGTGGGCCTGAGTGCCCTATGGCTGTAACTTTAATGTTGTGTACGCTACTGGCGTAGAGGCCTGGACTCTTGTCCCATTATCTAAAAAAACATCAGGAACCAAAAGACTCGGTATCATGGATCGATGTCAGGTCCAAAGACTCGGTATAATTATTTTCTTGTTTGAGGGCATCCCTCATTTCCAATACATAAACCAAGAAATAAAATGGAGGATGTCTATCCTGATTCAGGTTAGAGAAGTTTTAACAGAAAGATCATCGTCCTAGGCATTCCCGAGGAAGGCTGACCGTACCAACAGGCAGGGTTAAATGAAAAGGGTTACCTTCGTGTTTTCAGAACTGTACAGTTTTCGCAGAAGCTACCATTGGAGCCATAGTGCCAAACTCAATTCAAATTGTATATATCGTGATCTCTTATATTCGGAGCTGATCGTATCGGGTCATCATATATAGGTATTTGACCATAGACTTTGATCATTTTAAAAGCGGCAATATGCATGGCATGGCATGGCATGGCATGGCATGGCATCCATGACTACAAAATTGGTTATTAGCGCCACTTGCTCGGATTAGATCTGATTACAACCACTTGATATTAGCAAATAACAAATAATCACATGTCAGATCAAGTGTGCATTAAATGCAATTTAGGGGTCAAAATTGTAATTCACTCTGGCATAAATACAACACACACAAAAAGTTAGGCTCACAAGTACAATAGAAGTTAAAAGTGCTACAGAAGTTTTTATATCAATTAGCTCTCTCATACCACATCCAGATTGTGATATAGAACGTGGCTACTTTTATGTGTTAGATTCTTTTGCAAGCCATTTATAGTCCATGCATCATGACCTCTCAATTGCATATTGCTGGACATCCAATAATTCCAACCCAAGACTAAGATTTATTTTCTTATAGTCCTTCAACACATCCCATTACATTAGTATGATTCTGATTTTTTTTAATACCGTACCAATCCATTGCTTTGTTGTCTTTTTTTCCCGGTAGGTTCATTATACTAGAGGATGTGTTAACAGTTCTGTGGATAGAGATTGACAAGAAAACGACATTTGAAAAAAGAAGGGTTAGCTGATCAGTCTATGTCAAAAAAGTTCAGCATACTTCAGTCATCGACCCATGTAGCATTGGCAATAGTAAATCCTTTTTGGCGGAGCCGCTAAATAAGTTTTTGTTTTTATCTTACACCAAAACTTTTTGGAATAGCTTCTCATATCTTCGAGGACTAGCATTGTGAAAGCATGAGGGTAGTCAGGGCTTCATCATCATACTCCATTCTGACTCATGTTGGGTAAACCAAATTGTGTTATGACAACATATGAGGTATAACAAGTGATCTGAACGTATAGCAGTGTAATATGACGATCTTCGTTGAGGTAACAAGTACGTGATATGAACGTGTCGCATGTAGCTGCATTGACAAGAAGAGATGCTGATCTGAGACACATGATTTCTTATCTATATCTTGCTTCCCTAAAAATTCTTTAGATAATTGTTTTAACCACACTTGCCTCGTGACCTCTTTATTTCACCATGTGAAACCCTGAAATGGAATATATTGAAGTAGTACATAACCATTGACTTCGAGTGCACCGAGAAAAGTCTAAAATGGTATCTATAGCAGTACATAGACAGTGGTGGTAGCACCACCGGAAAATCCTAATATGCCGAGAGCAACAATCTTTGCCGTGAGCCAAACGTCGGGCTCTCGGCAAAGAAGACGTTTGCCGTGAGCCATGCCCAAAGACTCTCGGCAAAGAGAAAACCGTCGGCAACAACAACGTTTGCCGTGAGCACCTAAGGCTAGGCTCTCGGCAAAGTTTGCGCACTCGACGAACGAAAACTTCGCCGAGAGCTAGAGCAAAGATACTCTCGGCAAACTAGGACCTCTCGGCATACATGATCACGTGCCACGTTCGTGCTCTCGCCGCCAGAGACGGCGTGTGGGGCGGCTAACGGCCGTCAACGTCTTTGCCGTGAGCCTACAAGGAGCTCACGGCAAAGGGTTGTTTGCCGAGAGCAGAAGACGTCCTCTCGGCAACATTGGACACGTGGCACGGCATCAGTCAGGCCGGCGTGGCCACGTGGCAGCCTCTTTGCCGAGAGCTTCCCAGAGACTCTCGGCAAAGGCATGGTTTGCCGAGAGCTTTCCAAAGCCTCACGGCGAAGGGTATCTTTGCCGAGAGCTTCCTGGCGGCTCTCGGAAAACGTGTCCCACATATTTCACATTTCAACGCCCAAACAAATTTTCTTAGTTCACACATCCTACAAAGTAAAACATGTGAGCATTTGACTATTTTACCAATTTGTTTGCTATTTTTAATTTCTTTGTATCAATTTGTTGGGTTTATGGAATAATTCTAAGTTGAATAGAGAAACGATTTGAAAAATGGTAAAAAATGAATTAACTAATGAGATTCATGTAAGTAAGTGTGATGTGAAGCCTTACCAATAAAATAAGAGTATATTTCAATGAAAACATGGAAAAAACCACGTGGATTAATAGTTTTGCAATTATTAAAAATAGCAAATGGAGTCCGAAAATCATGATTTTTGTAGACATCCAATGATTTGGTGTACTAAGAGTGTGGGAAAAGTTAGACGAGGTTTCGGGCAATTTTGTGTCAAACCATGCACAAATCCGAACATCTCCGTAGAAGTTTCGTAAACATCACATGTGATCTCTAGAATTTGAACTCAAAGGGAACTTTAAATTTGAGTTTGCATGCAAAACTTTGTGCACATGTTATAGACACTATAATATGGTCTATGTCAAAATTTGGTATTTTTTCAGAATAATTTGATATATATTTCTACTTCATATATACATGAAATAATGAAAATTTACTAAAATACACATGAAATAATGAAATAATATATAAACAAATAGGACTTCATGATTTTACTCATCATATGAAATAAGATCAGTATCACGAACACTTTAGAAAAAAGAAATGGAGAGCACAATAAAATAAAAACTAATGGGGGAACAACTATTTGCCGAGAGCCTCAAGGAGCGCTCACGGCAAACAAGGTGTTTGCCGTGAGCTTGGCCTTGCGGCTCTCGGCAAAGAGTTGTTTGCCGAGAGCTTGCAAAGGGGCTCACGGCAAACTGCGTTGAATTTTTTCCAACTGAAAATTGAATCTTTGCCGTGAGCTTCGATCTTGCTCTCGGCAAAGGCTGTCTTTGCCGAGAGCCAGATCTAAGCTCTCGGCAAAGAGTTGTTTGCCGAGAGTTTGCAAAGGAGCTCATGGCAAACTGGTTTGAAATTTTTTGAACTGAAAATTGAATCTTTGCCATGAGCCTAGATCTGGCTCTCGGCAAAGACAGCCTTTGCCGTGAGCCTGGATCTAGCTCTCGGCAAAGACAGCCTTTGCCGTGAGCCTAGATCTGGCTCTCGGCAAAGACAGCCTTTGCCGTGAGCCAGATCTAGGCTCACGGCAAAGTTGAGTACCCGCGGTAAAAAACAACTTCATCGTTCTCTTCTCCCCAACTCAAACCTCTTCCTCCTCCCCCGCGCCACCCCCGCGTTGCCCCCCGCGCCGCCCCCCGCGCCGCCGCCCGCGCCGCCCCCCACCCCCCGCGCCACCCCCGCGCCGCCGCCCGCGCCGCCGCGCCACCCCCCGCGCCGCCGTCCACCCCCCACGCCGCCCCCCGCACCGCCCCCCGTGCCGCCACCCGCGCCCCCGCGCCGCACCCGGCCGCGCCCTCGCGGCCCCACGCCCAGCCGCGTCGCCCGGCTGCCGACGCCGGCCTGCCACCACGCCGCACGCCCGTCGTCCTCCTCGGCGTAGGTAATTTTTTGTTTTTGGTATATTTGTTTTGAATTAAAAATTGTATAAACTTGTAGAAAATTTGGATTCATGTGTAGGAATGAGTTAATTTTAAAATACAAATTGATATGATGGTTGTTCTATATTTGTGGATGTATATGATTGTATGAATGTATGATTCTATAAAATGAATGTGATTCTATATATGAATGTGATTCTTTGTGACTAAATCGATATGATGGTGGGCTTTAGAAACCTCACCGTGCAGGGGAATTGCTGCCGAAATTTTTCATTGAAATTGTTATGTTATTTTTCCAGGAGAGGAGTCGACGCTCGTCTTCCTCGACGCTAGCTGACGCTCACCGTCATCGACGCTAGCCGGATAGCAAGGTGAGACATAGAACACTTGTCTTTTCGTTTCATGTTTTAGGTCACGTAACCTAGTTAGGCGTCTCCCGTTCGAAAGAGATACAGTTTGAGATATGCAGATCTCTACATATCATATGTAAAACTGTATCTGTTTCGAATTGTCCATGTTTATTGGACAGCCCGAGGATGCGACGATATTGTTAGTTTGCATGTTCTACTTCTATCCGGGACAGAGATTCGGCTGCATCTCCCTGTTGTTCTTTGGATGCACACTCTCCTTTCAAGGACGTGTATCTGGAGAACAGCGGGGAGATGCTGCCGAAAATCTGTCTTGGATAGAGTAGAGCATGGAAACTAACATCATCGCCGCATCCTCAAGTGGGATTAGGACCTATCTTTGCCTATTAGAAAGTATAAGGAGCGTGTAGATACTTAAGATATTTATATCCCTCATTGAAATGTGAAAGGATGGCTGACCGTGAGTGGATGTACACGGGCCGCCCGAGTCCGCGTCAGTTTACAAATGAATGGATGGACAAGACCCAGAGATTCATTAGACTAGCATTTGCTAAGGCTAAAGGAGCCAATGCGACTTGGTGTCCATGCAGTCGTTGTCAAAACAAGAAACGACAAACAAAAAAGATATGAGTACTCATCTCTGCAAGAATGGGTTTGTTGCCGGCTATACTCGGTGGGTCTACCATGGCGAAACCGATCGGAGAAGGGAGGAGGTGGTGAGGCAACATGTCATGGAGTTTGATGATGAAGCCGGGGTAGGGGACATGTTAAATGACTATGACCAAGCCCACTTCAATGAAGGACCTAGTGAGGAGGAGCCGGAGGTAACCGCAAAAGCATACTACGACATGTTGTCCGCGGCTCAACAACCCTTACACGGGCATACTAAGGTTTCTCAGCTGGATGGCATTGCACGTCTAATGGCGCTAAAGTCCCAGTATAACCTTGGGCGGGAGGCCTTCAATAATATCTTGAGTGTTGTCGGTAGTCTGCTTCCTAAGGGTCACATTCTTCCAAAGAGCATGTACGAGGCAACAAAACTCCTCAACGAACTCAAGATGCCCTATGAGCAGATCCATGCCTGTCCAAATGGATGCGTGTTGTTTAGGAAAGAACACGAGAATGCGAGGTACTGTCCAAAGTGTAACTCGTCTAGGTACGTGGAGGAAGATGCTGGTGATGGACAGAAGAAGCAGAGCAAGCTCCCCGTGAAAATCCTACGGTACTTGCCGTGCATCCCACGGATCCAACGGCTATACATGACCGAGGAATCTGCGAAACAGATGACATGGCATAAAAATGGACGTCGATACAATCCTGACAAGATGGTACATCCGTCCGATGGTGAATCATGGCAACACTTTGATCATATTCATCGTGGCAAAGCCGCAGAGGCCCGTAACGTTCGCGTTGCTCTGGCCACAGATGGGTTCCAGCCTTATGGGATGGGGGCTGCCTCATACACTTGCTGGCCCGTGTTTGTTATCCCTCTCAATCTCCCCCCCGGCGTCATCTTTTCTCGGCAGAACATTTTCCTGTCTTTGATAATTCCTGATCACCCGGGGGCTAATATGAATGTCTATATGAGCCTCTTATTGATGAATTGGAGCATGCTTGGGAGCGAGGGGTATTGACGTACGACCGAGCCACAAAGAGAAATTTCATAATGCATGTTTGGTATCACTACTCCTTGCATGACTTCTTAGCATATGGGGTATTCTGCGGCTGGTGTGTTCACGGGGTGATTCCATGCCCAATTTGCAAGGCAGGTGTGAAGTTCATTTGGCTGAGTAAGGGTGGAAAGTATTCCGCGTTCGACAAACACCGGCAATTCCTCCCTTTGAACCATCCATTCAGGCGAGACATCGGGAATTTCACGAAAGGTGTTGCAGTTACAGACCCTGCACCGCACATTATGACCGGTGCTGAGGTTTGTGCTCAGGTAGCCGCTCTCCAGGTCAACGAACAAGGTGGTTTTGTAGGATATGGTCAGGATCATAACTGGACTCATAAGTCTGGACTGTGGAGGCTCGCCTATATGCCAGACATTCTTCTTCCTCATAACATTGATCTGATGCACAGCGAGAAGAATAATGCCGAGGCTATTTTTTCAACACTCATGGACTTTGCTGATAAGACCAAAGACAATGTTAAGGCCCGAGTGGATCAAGCAACGTTGTGTGATAGACCAAAGATGAACATGGTGCCTCCCACAACCGGCAAGAACTGGAAGAAGCCCAAGGCTGATTATGTTCTGACGAGGGCCCAAAGGAGGGAAGTACTCCAATGGTTCCAGACATTAATGTTCCCTGATGGATATGCGGCCAATTGGAGGAGAGGAGTTAACTTTGCCACCATGCGAGTCAATGGGCTCAAGAGTCATGACTACCACATATGGCTTGAGCGCCTTCTACCGGTCATGGTCCGAGGCTATGTCCCCGACCGTGTATGGGTTGTGCTGGCAGAGTTGAGCTTTTTCTTCCGCCAGCTCTGTGCCAAGGAGATATCTCGAACAGTGATAACCGAGATGGAAAGGCTGGCGCATGTCTTGATCTGTAAGATGGAGAAGATTTTTCCACCCGGTTTCATGAATCCGATGCAGCATATGATTTTGCACCTCCCGTATGAGGCACGAATAGGTGGGCCTGCGCAAGCACGTTGGTGCTACGCAATCGAGAGATGTCAAAAGACTCTACGCAGCAAATGTAAAAACAAATGCAAAATTGAAGCTTCCATTGCGGAGGCTTTCATTCTGGAGGAGGTGTCAAATTTCACAACAAAGTACTATTCTGACAACCTTCCTAGCGTGCATAACCCCCCTCCTCGTTACAATGTTGGCTGCAATGAATCGAATCTGAGCATATTCCGAGGGCAACTAGGCAGTGCTAGTGGCGCGACCAACAAGACTCTGGACATTTCAGAGTGGCGCAAGATCATGCTGTATATCTTGACCAACCTCTCCGAAGTAGAGTTGTACATGTCGTAAGTTCTCAACCTTGTTTTCCACACTTCAACTATTCTGTATCCAACACCCTTGTCTGTTGTTGCTACAGAGAATTTCATCATCAATATTGGCGTCGATCAAGGGAAGCAACCCCACAGGAATACGATAAGCTTCTCAGGGAAGGTGCGGGACCTGGAATGCCTAATTTCATTTCTTGGTTCAAAAACAAGGTACCGTAATATTCCTTTGTTGTACATGTCTCATGCGTAACGGATATGACAACGATGTACCTTTCCTACTTGATCCTACACAGGGACAATCCGATGGTTCTATGAGTGCCGAGTTGAGACAAGTTGCCAATGGCTTTGACTACAGGGTCAGGTCATTTTCCGGTTATGATGTTAATGGATATCGATTTCACACAACAAGACACGAGCGTAGTCGGCCCAATCGAAGAACAACTAATAGCGGAGTGTTTACGCCGGGCTCTAACGGCGTCGACTATTATGGCAGAATCGAGGAAATTTACGAATTGGGGTTTCGTGGTAGCACTCCTTTCAATCCTGTCGTATTCAAGTGCCAATGGTTTGATCCCGAACAAGTGAGACGAACACCAAATCTTGGCCTAGTCGAGGTCCAACAGTCTTCCGTCTATGCAGGAGATGATGTCTATATTGTTGCTCAACAGGCCACACAAGTTTATTTTCTCCAGTATCCTTGTCAGACGGACGAGCGTCTTCAGGGATGGGATGTTTTGTACAAGGTATCACCACATGGCAAACTACCAGTCCCAAACAATGATGATTACAATATTGACCCGAGCACATACGAGGGAGAATTTTTCCAAGAAGATGGGCTTGAAGGGAGTTTTGTCATAGACTTAGCGGAAGCGATCGGAATGGAAGTAGACAATGAAGATCTAGGTGAGGAAGACGATGGAGATGAGGTTGAAAATGTGATGGACTTACGATTACTTGAGCGATGGCAATTAAATGATGACAGTGATGACATTGCCCCTTTGGAGCACGGGCATGATGAAATTGATGCACGGGATAGTGATGATGAGTATTATGAGGAACAAAATCTTGATGATGATGATTATTTCTAGAAAAATATGTATGTTACTTTCTAGTTATGTTTTGATTTATATTTTAAAGTTACATCTTGCTATGTTATGTGTAGTTATGTTTTTTAGCCTGTTTCTAAGTATATCTTGCTTATTTGTTCTAATTTGTTCATTCTTTTTTATTTTCAGGTGACTGAACAAATATGGCGGGCGGCAAAGTGAGGAAGGTGTCGTCCGTGTACCAGAGGACGAGTGAGGAGGGGGAGGGGTCGGGGTCGGGCAGGAGGAGCTGGTGGAGTTTCAGGCGTCGAGAGCCGCGTCGAGAGCCTCCTCGAGAGCCGATGCCACAAATTCAGCTCTTCGACGAGGACGAGTACGTGGAGAAAGAAGACACGGACTTTCGGCCTTATAGGCAGCCGGACTCGGAGGACGAGTCGGTGGAGGCAGAGGAGGAGGACGAGGAGGACGAGGACGAGGAGGAGGAGGAGGACGAGGACGAGGAGGAGGAGGAGGAGGAGGAGGATGCTAGGGAGGTGGAGGGGGAGTACGAGCCGGAGGAGGAGGACGAGGAGGACGACGAAGGTGTAGAGGACGTGCCAAAGGTTTGGTTGCAAGGCCCGTCGACCCTCCCTCCTCGGCCACCTCCACACCTACGCCCAGTGATTAGACCCGCTGGACAAAGGTCAGTGCTTTTGACGTGACCCTTAATTTCCCTATGATTAGTTGCGATCTCAATAGAAACTAATATTGTATTGTAATTATTTTCAGGGGTTGGGACCTGGTGGGCGGTGGAAACCACTCACGCCTTGTCAATGGCATACTCGGCCTCTTGTGCAAGGAGCACTTCCCCGGCATGGTCCAGCATGCCGGAAAGTACGAGCCGGCTTTTCACTTTGAGCACTACTACTCCGCGCCGGACCAGCCGGACACCCTGGGCCGAGCGTACAACAACAAGGCGGAGCGGGTGAAGGCCGAGTTGTGGGTAAGTCTTTCTGGCACTACATTACTGAATTCATCGCATTTTCAATACTGACATAATAATTGATGTGTGTATATGCAGGATTTCTACAGGTGCGAGGAGGGAACTGAGGTGAGGGCGGAGCGTAACGCCCACCGAGCCTGCCAGAAGCTCCTGCACGACATTCACTACGAGGCGCGCCTCCAGGCTATCGTGCACTACTGTAGCGACCTCACCCGAGAAATGGGCCCACTTAAGTATATTTCACCTTCCGTTGGTGCTAATACACGAAAATGTTCCCAAATGCGGATGCGACCGTCGAGTCAAGCTCGACCAACGGCTACTGAAGATCGTCCGTCCATACACTCACTCGAAGGTGAGTTCCAAAGATCACATCATTCCACAATTCAAATTACAACAAGTCTTAGAGTTATTACAACCAAATTGAAATGATACGGTAGATAAGATAGTTCGAGTTCATGCAGCGGAAAATAAACGAGATACTAGCGACGATCCATAGTATCATCACGATGAAGTCAGCCGTGACGCTACTCCTCACGATCCTCGGGAGAGGTCGGCTCCCACTCGATGCTGTAACCAGGAGGAAGCTGGGAGGCCCAAGCCATAGAGGCAGCTACCTCCTGAGGGGATGGTCCTGAAAATTCAGCCACAAGCAAGGCTGAGTATACTAGTTATACTCAACAAGACTTAACCGACTGGTGATCACTACATCACCGACTCCTACGATGAGAGGCTGTTTGGCTAGTGGGGTTCTTTTGCCAAAAGCGACTAAGCTGTTTTCTACTTTCTTTATTTTGATTTTAATTTCTTTAGTTTATCCATTCTAGGTGATCCTAGCTAAACAATCAAGTTTTGCAATACAATTATTCCATACAAAGATTTCATCCTTCCAAGTTTCACTTCATAATATGCCATACATCGGTCAAGCAGTCTCATTAACCGCGAGAAGCGGACAGTTCGAACCGAATTTACTACCTGGCCAGGGAAAACCCAAACATACGGAATGGTTGGAAATGCCAACACACCCCAATCCTTTCTCCTCTCTCTGCGAGTGGCTCCCGAGTCCCAATGCCTCAGGGTAAAGGTTTACCACTACTGGGACTCACGCAACTACCCTCATGTGCCCATGGGATAACGTTTCCAAGACAGAGAGCTGTCGGACCTGCTCGCATCAATCGGATACCGGGACTTACCGGTCCCATAAACCGTGCATATGTGTGGTACGTTCAAACGCTTGACACAAAAGTACCACATGTTTCCACTTAAAACATCGATAGACGGGTATCTACAATCATCGGCCCATCGTCTCTAGTGTTTCTGATATGAGTAGTCATCCAACTCCTATATCTCGCGAGTGTCGGAAAACACTCGACTTCTATCGTTCTTAAGCATAGCAACTATCGAACCTAACATACTAGTGTTCAATCAAAGGAACCTATGATCATGCACTCTAGGGTTTCATTCAACTCCTTGAAACTTAAATGCACAAACATATAATCAAGTAAATCGCGTAAGTAAAGTTAGGTTATGCTCCGGGGCTTGCCTTCCGGCTCGAAGCGGTACTCCTGCTCGGGGCTCGGATCCACGTGCACCACGTTCACCTCGGACTCCTGGGCGATCTCCTCGGCAGCGGGGACTAGCTCGTAGACTCCGTCGGCGAGACCCGAATCTACACGGAATGCATGAATGCTTAAGTATCGAGATTTAAATAGTTAGGGTTTATTTAAATCTTGGTTAGTGAATTGGAAAGGATAAACATTACTTATAAGTGAATATACTCTTTTCATTTTGAACCTTTACTTGATTTTAGAGTTTTAGGTTTTTCTCTTTTCTTTTCTTTTTCTTCTCTTTTCCACTAGTTAAGTCCTTTTTCTATTATTCAAAAGGTGAACTTAGGAATATTATATTCATGTGCTATTTGGCCAGAGGCTTACTCATGCCAAGGCAGGAGCCTAGCCCAAAATTTGGCTCAAGGAAATTTTCTATAATTTATTAAAATTACTCTTATCTTTTTGCCTAAATCCAAACTAAAATCCTACAAAAATAATTACAAGGTTTCTGTCCAAACCACTTGGCACAGTGACTTAGGGTATCAAGGGTGATCTCTCTGCAAGTTTGCATGTGATTTTGATTTATGGTTATTTTTGTGGAATTTCACCATATTTAAACTACCAAAAATCATTTAGCCATTTTCTAGTGTCCAAAAATTACCATTTTCATTTTTCTAAGGTTTCTAATGTCTTGATTAAGTTCCTGTGTGAAGGAGATGATTTTCCACTGAGTACATTATTTTCTGTGATTTATTTTCCAAAACAGCAGGGTATATGTTTGGAAAAAATCATAACCCTAAATCCACTGGGAATTTTTGTGCACCCTTTGCGCATTAAGCTAATCACAATCACACTAACAACATATCCCAAGGCCAGCTCCAGTGCTTGTGTAGATTTTGAACTATGATGAAAAGTGCTCAAACTGAAATGAATTTATATTTCAAAATCTACAGCTCAACTGAGTGAGGTACAAAGGAAGAAGTTGGCCTTCTAGATTCACTGGTCACTACAAAATTGGTTTGGCATTTTTCTGATTTTTCTACGATTTTCTACGAATTTTTGAAGATCTCAGCGAATTACACCTAAAAGATAGAATCTATTTTACGCTGTGAACCCTAGGGTTTTTGAATCTCTTACAAACAAGTCCCTGCATTTTACAGTCGGCCCCCTGGAAAGAGGTTGAAGACACACAGGGATCCCTGGGCTCGCCGGCGTGGTTACGCCGGCCAAACGGCGGCGAGACCGGGCCGGGGAAGTGGGGGGAAAAGGAGAGGGGCTCACCGTGGTTCGTTTGAGCTAGGTCTCGAGGTCGGGGATGGCCGGAAACGGGGTCAACGACGGCGGTGGCGGCTCGGCTTGCTCCGGCGAGCGGCGACCGGCGGCGTCGGGGTCGGAGAAGGTCGGGGAAGAGGTCTTTGAGCACCAGCGCGGCACGGTGAAGCTATTGGTGCCCTCGGTTCGGCCGGAGGAGGAGTGGAGCGGGCTGTCCACGTGCGCGGCTCAGCGGCGGAAGCTCTGTGAACTCCGGCGAGCGATTTCGGCGTGGAAGAGAGGGGGAACTGTTTGGGGCTTTAAGTAGGAGCGAGAGGGGAGGAAAGGGGTGCTCGGGCAGCACGGGATGGAGGCTGGGGCAGCTCGGTGAGCTGTCGCGGCGACAGCGGCTTGTCGCGGCCGTGTTGGCGCCGTGCGCGGCGTCAACGTGCGCGCGCAGGCGTGCTGCAGGCGGCAGGCGCGCGTGGGCGAGGCGAGAAGAGGCAGGGCGAGGAAAAGGAGACGGCGTGGTCGCGAAAGTCGCACGACGGACCGGTGGGCAACGGCGGCGACGGCAATATCCGGCGGTCCGCGGCGGTGACGCGACGGCGAGCGCGGGAGTCAGCGCTACAGTGCGCCTCAGGCCACGCGGGCTGGCCAGACGCGTGCTCCGTGAGCGGAGACATGCAGCCGCGCCATTGGCCGGCGCAGTCGAGGACGGCCGTTGGCAGAGCGCTGCCGGCGGCGAGCGCGGGCACGCGCGAGCGCGGCGTGAGCGTCCCGTGAGCGCGCCTTTTCAAGCTTGGACCAGGCGCTTCGACCATGCGCTTCGAGCTTGGACCGCAAGCTCGAGCTTGCCGAGCCTCGATCGTGACGGAAACGCCGCTCGAGGGTGAGTGCCCCCCTCGAGCTTGGCTGCGGAGCCTCGAGGGTGACGGAAACGCCGCTCGAGGGTGAATGCCCCCCTCGAGTTTGGCTGCGGAGCCTCGAGGGTGACGGAAACGCCGCTCGAGGGTGAATGCCCCCCTCGAGTTTGGCTGCGGAGCCTCGAGGGTGACGGAAATCACCGCTCGAGGGTGAATGCCCCCCTCGAGTTTGGCTGCGGAGCCTCGAGGGTGACGGAAATCACCGCTCGAGGGTCGTCAAGCGGAACGAACGCCGTGGCGAGGTTTGTGGTGAAGGGCTGTATTTGTGATGACGACAACTCTTATTGTCGGAGAATTTTTTTTTTTTCAGTTTGAACTTTTGGTAAATTTTTGAATTCTAACACCATTTTTTTTCCCCCTTTGAACCTGTTTTAAAAGTACTTTCAATGTTTTTACATTAGGGATGTCACAACTACCACGCCCACTACGAACATCGAAAGGTCACCAAGAGGCAAGCCGTAACAATGACGTTGGAGAGGGAGGATTTCCTCAAGGTAACTAACTAACATCAAAACTTTTATTTTCTGAGAATAAACATGCTTCATTGGATCTTCTACCTTAATTGCATTGAATTGCAGGTGCCTCCTAGTTGGTGTAATAATCACACAGAGGCCTGGGAGAAGATGGTGGACAAGTGGTGCTCTCCCGAGTGGCAGGAGAAGCACAATATTCACCGGGACAGGCGTTTGAAGATGGCAAGACCATCGCACCACCAGGGCAGCCGAGACCTCACGGGATACGCGAAGGCATGGGTAAGCGGCTTTAATTGTTTATTCTGATGCAAGACATTATGAAAACATTCTAACCGCTTTGTTCTCCTTTTCTGCAGTCGGCAGCACATGGCAACCAGGACTGCCCTCAGTTCAAGGCGTGGTGCTTAGCTCATATGGGCAAGGCAACGGACGACATCGACTATAGCGAGGACACTCCCGACTCGGCGTTCACCAACCCCACCATCCCTCCGAGGGTCAGTTCGTACACGTCTAGGTCAAGGGAGGTCCATGGGCCAGACTACGCTCCAAGCACCCAGAACTTTGATGGGCGAGTCGTCATGGAGGTGGGCGGAGGGAAGAAGCATGGGCGGTACTGGATGGGTGACAGCGTCATGGACTCGACCACGACGCCAAGACTCCCCGAGATTCGGCAAAGGGCGCCGAGCGGAAGCGACACAATCCGCCCACGCATGACACAGGAGCAGCTGCAGATATCGTCTCTACAGGTTATTTCTTTTTTACTTTGTTTTCCATTGCTTTTGATGTACGATTGCTTCGCATTCTAACATATATATTTTGAATGTAATGCAGTCCCAGCTCGCCCAAGAGAGGACCGAACGGGAGATCGAACGGGAGAGCCTACAGGCCAACTTGACCCAGATGTACGCCTGGATGCAGAGCGTGGGCACTCAAGTGTTCGTCCCTCCCCCACAGCTTCAGTTTCGGCCACCGCCTCGGCAACCGACCCCTGTGAGTATAAAAACTTTTGGTTTGTAAGTTCATTGGTTAAATCTTGTCTCACGTGAAAACATTTCTCCTTTCTGCAAGGTCTCTCGGCGGGATCAAATGATCCCGCTGGAATGGTCAACATGTCGCCTGGTGTGTCGCCTGCGCCTCGTGTGTCGGACTGGTCGCCTTGGGGAACTCAGCAGGACGGACAGGGCTCACAGGATCGCGACCTCTCCAGCCCCTCCCAAGCACACAACCCGTGGGAATGGCGGCACCACCATTAGGTAGTTGACGGACGTTGTGGTTAAACTTGTGGTCGAACTTGAATGTTATGTGCATGGACTTGTGCTATAACTTGTTGTTAAACTTCTGGTTAAACTTGTGGTTGAAACAGTATGTTATGTGCATGAAATGTTTGTGTATTGGTTATATTAATTGCCTGTGATGTATTTGAGATGTATGTGTGATATATTTCAGTTGTTGGGCACCATATATGAGCAAATAAAAAATAAAAAAGGCCTCAGCCCAGGGGTTTGCCGAGAGCATGGGGCCAGGCTCTCGGCAAAGGTGCCATTTTTTGCCGAGAGCCCTGGCCAAGGCTCTCGGCAAAGATGCCATTTTTTGCCGAGAGCCCTGGCCAAGGCTCTCGGCAAAGCCTCTGTGCAGAGACCCCACGCCTGCCCCCTCCCCCCCCGTGTGGGCCCCATGGGCTCTTTGCCGAGAGCCTGGCACGTGGCTCTCGGCAAACCTTGAATTCTTTGCCGAGAGCATGGCACGTGACTCTCGGCAAACCTTGAGTGCTTTGCCGAGAGCCTGGCACACGGCTCTCGGCAAACCCAGCTGCGGGCCCCACAGAGACGGCGCAACGCCGTCTCGCCGGCGTTAGGGCCAGGCTCTTTGCCGAGAGTCTACATGCTCTCGGCAAATACCTCCTTCGCACACGGCAAAGGCTTTGCCGTGATCCCGTCAGAAAGCTCTCGGCAAAGGTAGCTTCGCCGAGAAAATCTTTGCCGAGTCATCTTTGCCGAGAGCCGGCTCTCGGCAAAGCCTTTGCCGAGAGGATTGTCCTCTTTACCGAGAGTGCCAGGCTCACGGCAAAGAGCCTGGATCCGGTAGTGTAGATCCGAAAAACATGGGGGAACAACGCAACTGGCCAACTGTTACAAGAGGAGGACGACAAGGCTAGCTAAAGGCATCAAAGCAGTCGGCAACTGCGTAGTCAGTACTTGTACTAGACAAAAAAAAATAGATAAAAAAAATCACTGATTATCTTACTCTCGGCTGGGCTCATTGTGTTTTGCTAACTAGCCGAGCTTAGGCTTAGCTTGCTAGAGCAGCACGCGACACACAAGCTTAACCAGCCAAAGTGCCCAGCTCAGCTATACAAAATTTCCAATTTCCATCAGCCCCAACAACATGGTCCAACTCCAACATAGTATCTCCAAGACTCCACTCTAACCCTGGCAGCTACTCCCTCAGTCCCAAAAAACATGCAATTCTAGCTATGCTATTGGGTGTCCAGATTCATAGCATCTCCAATGAATTTGGACAATCTCTCGTCTAGATGCATTGAAAATGCTATGAATCTGCCACCACTTACTCCCGATGTACTGAATCATGATTTGTCAATAGTTCAATTTTTCTTATATTTGCTAAGCTCCAGATATACTGAATTATTGAAAGTGAAAATCTAAGCTGTGAGCATGGCCGCCCCTTCAAAGCTCACCTGAGCGATGAGTGCTTCATAAATATTTGACCTGGCTGAATCTTATACGCACCTGAATTATTTGCCACAAATCGAACAGCGAACCCACCCATACCTACCGCTCAAGTATCCTCCTCGATCCGACGTAAGTTTTATGTAGAGTTGACTATGGATGAATTGATCAATGCCATATAAATGGATGTATATGCTACAAATGAATATACGGATATGTTGTTTGTTCCTTGAGACAAAATATGTTAAATATAGTGATTACAACAAAGGTGTGCTCGTCAGCCGTTACAGTGTCATGAACCCAGCTGCATCATCATCAAGGAAGAAGAGGAAAGATGATATATCTGACGCTTTGGAAGAATTTGCAACTTTTGATGTCGTATAAATATTCAGAGAGATTGAAAACATTGTGGGCTGTCATTGCTCAAAAGCCCAACGTGGCTTAGATGGACTAGAATTAAGTAGTTGAACTAGGCCCATAAACGGGTGTTGCTGCAGCATCCTGGCACAGCCGGTAACTATTAAAAGGAGTGGTGCTTGCAGGGAGAAAGTTGATTGTTTACTCCTTAGCTTAGCTCGAGAACTAGGGCGAGTTACTCATCATCATCCTTTGTATCTAATAGCTACTTAAATCAGTAAATTATGTAGAGTTCATCTTTGAGAGAGCTTTGATCTGTCAGTTGCATCTAGAGCGTGACGTATAGCCATGGTGAACGGTGGCAAGGAACAAGACAGCCGCGGGCCCTACGCCGACCACCGCAGTGAAGAAGCTCCGGACGTTTTGCCCTTTCCTTCAAATCAACATTTTGCAAATTAATTTCTGAGGTTTTGCCCTCCAGAGCGAGTGCAACATCGAAAAACAAAGCAACGAACTCGTGGAACAAGCAAAATAGTAGTAAGCATTTGTCCATTACGATCGAGCCACCATTCTTTAAATTTGGACACGATCAGTGTGACCACTCATAGAGTCATTAGTACACATCCAAACCCACACGAGCACACGAATAATCGTAGACGACACACACATGAACATGATGACGACGACACAGCCACCGGCACGTTCACTACGCGTTCCAAGTAGTTTGCAACGGCGGTACGGTGCTCCGGCGATCTAGCTCGCTCGTCGTTCACTTCTCCGGCGCCGGCTTGCCGCTGCCACCGCGGCCGAAGCTCTTCCGGCGCTCCTCTATGAATGTCGACGAGCGCTCATTAATGTTGGACGGCACCCGGAGCGCCGGCGTCATCCTCGGCCGTAGCCCGCTCCGCCGCGGCGCCGCCCGCTCGTCGCCGGCGCTCGACGACGCCTGCCGCTTCTTGAACAGCGACGACCTCTTCCTCTCCACCGTCGCCTTCGTCTTCGTCTCCGTCGTCTCCGATGCGCCGCCGCTCTCCTTCACGGGATGACCGTCCTCCTCCTTGATCGTCACCGTCTTCCTCACCTTCGTCTCCTCCTCCACCGCTGCCACCGTGGCGTCATCCGCAGCGGCGGCGGAAGCTCCCGGCGTCAGCTCGTCAGGGACATCCCTTGTCGTCGTGGTAGTAGTAGCGGCGGCGCTCTCTCCGAGGATGGTCGGGACGCCGCTGTACGCTCCGTCACCATGGCCGGCGCCGGCGCCGCTGAACTCGTAGTCGAACTCGGCCCTCTCGATGGCAATGGCGAACTCGTCGTCGTCTTCGTCCTCCCCATCCTCCTCCTCTCCCCTCACCGCCGGTGTGTGACCGCCGGCGTCGTGCTTCGGGCCCTCTGAAATGGTCTTGGTCCTGTTCATCGTCAGGTTCTTGGCGAGGAACGTCAAGAACCGGTCGCACATGCCACCGGCTTCCCTCATCGCACGTTCCTCGCCGCCGCCTTTCTCCATTGCTGCTGGTGATTCTTGAATCTTGATGCAAACATGGAGGACGTCGTCGAAGGATTTATAGATGCATCGACGACGGCGTGGATGCATTTCAGGACAAGGAGGGAGAAACAGAGCAAAGCAGCCGACAACGTGGTGGAGACGAAGTAAGCCGTAAGCAGCAAAGAATCCATGCCTTTCTTTGGGAGGCGTCTGATGTTACCTGATGAACATGTCTTTGGGAGATGAAACACAGCAAAATTGGATTCCAGATGCCATAGACAGACGACAATCAGTTTGGAATGTTTCAGACAGAAGGTATACAAAGGGGGAGGAAGGTATCTCCTCTTGGCCACTGGAAGTCTGGAACACGGCAACTAGCACCTCCGGTGAAGAATGCTAGACATTTTGCATATAGATCCTAACTTCCGTTATCAGAAAAAAAAAACAAAAAAAACAAAACTTTTGAAGTGTTATGTAACTATATGTAGATGGAGATCATCATGACAGTTTATTCATCAGATTTATTACTCACGTAATCACTTTTGGATAAATAGTTGTTACAACATTTTTGTTCTGTGCAACACTTTTGAGTAAATAGTTGTTACAACATTTTTGTTCTGTGCAACACTTTTGAGCAAACAGCTCACACAATACTTTTGAGATAAAAGATGCTATGGTATAGGAGCTCAACGCAGCAACAGAAGCTTTTTGAGTTACGGAGGAGTTGATACTGGACAGAGATTCATTTCCTTCTTCCTGACCTAAAGCCCGGTGCAGAGGAATGACAGGACAGGCCCTGCTCTCCGCCGGGTCCTCTCGCTCACCTTCCACTCCTCGACGAGGAGCTTCTTCAGCCTGGTGCAGCCAGAGATTATGGTCGCCACACCAGCACTTGTGATCTGCCGACAGTAGACCATCTGGCAGGACTCCACCTGCAGACACCCTCTGACAAGGTGGCCCAGACCGACGTCGGTTACCTCTGGGCAGTGGGAGAGCGCGATTTCTTTGAGCTTGGGGCAACCATCGCCTATCTTGGCAAGCGCTATGTCACTTATTATCTGCACGTTTAAGCAAGATTGGCCAGTCATCATCAGACAACAATGAAATATCCAAATATACAAGCTCGTGTTGCAATATACAGGGCAAATGAAAGCAAAGGTTCCTGTATTTCCTAACTATGGATGTATAACATAGATATAACAGTTGTCAGATACAGGAAGGTTATGAAAATCCGTTTATGAAAGTAACTGAAGAATTCATATCATTCCAAAAAAAAAAGGAGGAATCTAGATGAACAGATTCTTTTATAATGACTTGTGTCGATTAGAAGACATAAGTTTTAAACACCTAGAGTTACTGGCAGCATTGCTGATCCCCTGCATAAAAACGACTAGTCCAAGGCAAGGTTTGCACGTTGGGTGATGCAAAGAAATCATTTATTGACAAATTTTGTTTTTGCATAGATGATATATTGTCTAACGACTCTTATTCTGTTTTTACCTTTTACAGGGACAAAAATCCTTGTGTTTCCATGATCTCCATATTTGTTATCATGTTCCAGGGCAAATGGAGGTAACTTTGTAATTTGAAATCCAAACAACTTATTTGGTTGCAGCATAGATAGTTTACTCAGCAAAGTGAAGCAGAGGATTTTTTTTATTAAAATATTGGACAGCTTTCAAAAACAGAATGCAGTGACATATTTATAACTTATAAGACATACCCGGAGAACACTTATATCCAGGACAACTAGATCAGGGCTTCCTCTGGCAATTGCAGTCAGCCCGCTATCAGTTATCAGTGTGCATCCACACAAGTTTAACTTATGGAGAGAACAGTTTTCCGCGATTGCAGTCAACCCTGCATCAGATACCCTGAAATAGAAGTTGACAATTCCAAATCAAAATAAAGGTGACGATACACAAAGGAATGCCAAATAAATAAGACACGAGACATCATACATTCATGATTATATTTACCTCTCACAAAACTGGAGAGTTAACTCTCTCAGAGACTTGCAATTCTCAGCAACAGATATCAATGCTTTGTCTCCCATCTGTGTAATAAATGCATAAAAAATATAAGAATACAAACACAAAATCATTTAAAGTTCCAAACCGAACAGAACTAAACATAGACTACTATCTTGCTATTTGTCACCATGTATGCTAGGCTTGCACCAAACTAATGCAAACATGGAAAGTACCTCATAACCACGCCGAATAGAAAGTTCTGTTAAGTTCTTACAGCCTTGAGCAATGTGGCACAAAGCACTGTCACTTATTCTTGAACAGTCAACCAAATAAAGACTCCTGAGAAGAGAGCAGCCTCTACCGATCTCCAGAAATGCACTATTTTGAATCCTTGGGCAAAAAATTAGAGAAAGCTCCAAAAGGCCCCTGTTTGTGTAGGACCACGAATTATATTGTGTTGTTGCAACAAAAATTATGAATATAGCTAAAAAATGCAGCTAAACAAATAAAATAAACTGTAGAAATGGTAACTTGTTTTAAACTTAGGTCTTGTTTAGTTGGTGAAGTTGGAGAAAGTTGGAGGTGTGAATAGTGCATTGGTAAGCGTGTCTGTGAGAGAAGATGTGACTCGATGTAACTAGAAAGTTGGCGATCTAAACAAGGTCTTAATAGGCAGCCAAACTGTGGCTGTTGTTGTAGGCAGCCAAACTGTGGTTGCTTTATGGATTCATTCTTCTAACATATTTTTTTACCAAGTCCCTTTATTCAACAATACAGTTTCATTTAACTTGAACAACAACACATCTAATCAATATAGAACTGTTCTAAAAAAGGGAGAATAAACATTGTGGAGTGTCAAGTGCTAACTGACGACAGGAAATTTCAATATATAAAGTCATCACCAAGGAACTTACGGACACCATCGCCCAATGTGCTCTAGTGCAGCAGTTTCCATGTTCTGACAACCATTGATCTTCAACCGTGCTAACTTTTTGCAGCTACGAGCTACATATTCAAGGCTACTATCAGTTAATAACTGGCAATCATTGAGAATAAGATCTGTGAGATTTTTGCACCCTTTGGCAATGAAAGAAAGACTCCTGCAGTTACAAAAGTTGGTCATCAAATCATTAAGAGAACTCAGAAATTAGCTGAAGTACAAGGTGTAAGCAAGAAGGATTAATTGATTAACACCTCCAGTTCAAGAAAAGTTGATTCAATGCGAAGAATTATAGAGATAAAGAACATCCTAGTTGGTTTACAACGGTTATGCATGGTTCTCATTGTTCTTATTCTGAAATTCAGGTGTGTGTTATGGCCTTGTTGACTCTTGTGTATTTATCCTTGGGGTGTGTTAGCCTTAGTAATGTTGGCTTTGCATCCCTTGGAACGTTATCTATACCTAACAATATATCTAGTAAGGTAAGTCAAGACCTTATACTGTACACCAAAGATAGAAAATTATGACAAGAATAAAGGAATTCCTTTACCCTATAACAGAGACCAAACCAAAACTGAAAAACAAAATTGGACTCCAGGCATTAACAAACGCAACATTAGATTAGAGAGTGCAACAAAACTGACTACCTGTCTGTAAATCGTAAGAAGTTGTTCAGTGACAGGCTTTCTAAAAGCAAACAAAATGAGCCAATAGCCTGTAGGGCCTCATCCCCAGCATCAATACATTGTAGCCTTAAAGATTTTAACCGTCGGCATCCTTTAGCAATAGATATTACTCCCCCATTTTGAACACGGTCAGAATCCACTGAAAGGATTTCTAGATTAGGGCAGTGGGATCCAACAGCATGCAAGGATGCATCTGTCAACCAAACACAAGTTGCAACAGAAAGAGAGACCAGTGATTGCCCACAGTTCTTTACTAATCCAATCAAGCCTTCATCTGTGGTGCCTTCAACAAATCGCAAGTTTAAATTCTTAAGTAGCTTGCATCCTTCACCAATAGCAATAAGTCCTGGATCTCCAATATAGCAAGCCTGCAGTTAAAATTATTCTTCAAGCTTCATCCAAAAATATGCACTGAGTCTACTTAAGAAGACAAACACGGTTTGAGATGAACGGAAAATTGTGGTTGGGACTAGACAAAAGGACTTTTTTTATAAGATTGCTTATGTGTCTTGCAGATCATAACACAGATAAGTATTTTATTTTAATTTTTAAGTAAGGAAAGGCAATAATCACCACTTCACAAGGAACAACGGCTCTAGCTAAAATTTTCAAGATTATTTCATATAGATATAGCATATTTCACCTGGACAATCTACAAGAGATATTAATCATTCATTCACCATAATAATGTTTCAAGTCTCCATGAGGGAAAAAATAAAAGAGAAGATCTGAACTTCATTATAAAGTCAATAACACAGCAAAAGCTGCAGAATAGATAGCACTGAATTACCTGGAGTTCCAAAGAAGTCAGATTCTTGCAATTCTCCGCTATCCTCACCAAGCCCGTCGAGGATATGGCAGAACACCATATTAGACTTAATTTCTCAATTCCTCTGCAACCCCTCGCGAGATGAGCCAAGCCAACATCAGTCAAACAGGTGCGCTCTGACCCTTCAAAACCGGGTGGGGGGTCCAATGGGAATGGGGCTATATGAAGAGCAAGTGATGAAAGGGGCAGCCTCCTCCGGCGCCGATATGGGGTAGGACTACGCGCCTGCATCGGAGACAAGCACCGGGCGTATCATAACAGAATAACAGGTGAGTTAAATAGCTTTTGAGGAAGCCTAACTAATTGGACTAGAAGAAGGGTATGAGAAATACATTTAAAAAATAAAATTGATTGTTGGATTAAAAGAATCCAGTAAAATAAGGCGTATGTCCCAAGCCCAATCTTACACAGCTAAGTTGTTTGTCCTCTAGAATTCTCGCAATTCCTCGACAGGCAAGGCACATTCAAGCTAGCAGTGGGCAGGCAGTAAAAATGTATTGACCTGAACAAAGTGCACTCCTCTTATAATGTTGCACGGTAATTTTAAACTACAAATTCCCCTGCCCGAGCGCTGAAGGTTTAAATTCATGGAAATGCTGTGGTGTTCGCAGAATTGTGCCAATTGCTGTAAAAAAAACACCACTACGATTGCCGTGTTCACCCCCAACTATGATTAGAAGCAGCTCGAAATCAGAAGTTCCTAACGACCCCGATCCGTGTAACTCTTAACATCGCCGAAAAGACGCGACATTTCTCACGATCCGCGCGCGGCGGCGCTGCAAGAGGAAAGCAGACAGAACCCTCAGCACCAGATCCAGGAGGGGAGGACGGGGCGCACCTGGCGCGGGCGGCGCGACCTGGGCGCGACGCCGGCGACGCCGGCGGCGGTGAGGCGCTCGTCGACCGACACGTCGGCGAGGGCCGGGAACCGCTCGGCGACGAGGCGGAGCACCTCGTCAGCGCGCTCCCCGGACGCCGCGAGCCGCGCGGCGCGGCGGGAGGCGCGCTCCAGGCGGCGCCAGCGTCGGCAGACGAGCGCGCAGGCGTCGAGGTCGCGCTTCCCGCCGCCCACGCGGCGGATCACGTCCTCCAGGAGCTCGTCCGGGAGCGCCGCGTTGATGAGGTCGGCGCCCCGCATCGCCGCCGGACGGCGAGGGGGGCGGGCGGTGCCGGCAGCAGCTGGGGAGGGGATCAGGGATGATGGAATTGGGGGAAGGAAGCGGTGGGTGTGGAGTGAGGTTTCGAGGAGTTTGAAGGGGCGGAGTGAAAGAAAGAGTCGCGAGGCAAACGTGCCCGCGCGGTAACGTAAAGGTACCTGAAGGAGGTTTTGTGGTATAGTCCTCAACGTACGCGGAAATCGGATTTTGAGCTGATTTGAGGACTTGATTAGCAAAGTTTGGGACTTTTAGGGGTACTTATGTTAAGATCACTGTGCGTTTCAGCGTTTTCTCAATCCAAGGGATATGGATGACCCGAAGGCAAATAGGCAATGGCCAATATGGCATTAGCCATTTCAACTGTTTAAAATTCTTACTTTGTCTTGTATTATCACAGAAGCTGGTTTGCCCGAGTGGTTAAGGGGGAAGACTTAAGATCTTCTGCACATAAAGTGCGCGTGGGTTCGAACCCCACAGCCAGCAGTTTTCAGGACATTTTAATGTTTTACTTTTTATGAATTCCCTAAATGGCTGATATTTTTTATGTTTACTGTTTAAAAATTCCCTAAATTGCTTTTTTCTTACGTTTTAAAATTTCTTTTGTTTCTGAACATGCTTTGTTGGATTTTTTGTATGAGATTTTAAACACTTGTGTTCCACAACAAATAGTTTTCAAACGTTTCTTTCTTTTCATGTGAACCAAGTGTTGCTGAGCTGATCAATGCTCCAAGTGAACACACTTCTCGTGTTTAACATGTACACTCAGCGATACCATAAAATAGAAAACGAAGGAAAAGAACTGTGCACACAACGATACCATATAAAAGAGAAAATGAAGGAAAAGAACCGTGGACAAATTAACCAGTTGCTCATCATATACAAAACTAGAGTAGGGATGGCAATGGGTGTCCAAACCCCGATGAGTGTTTACTCCATTAAGGCATGAGCATGGGTCAATTTCTAAATCCATGGGTCTAACGATGGGTCAGAAGTTAGACCCAGCGGGTTTGTAAGCATGAGTCTGAGACTAAGGTGCCCATGCCTGCAAACCCATAGGTTTTGTGAACCAGCTCCAACATACATGAAATAAGTCAATTAAAAGCAGCAATTAATTAATGTTGTCTCTCTATTGGTTTTACTATGCTTGATTTGCCAATTGTGTGAATTTGTAGTACAAGATGGTGCCATCGTCGAGATCAATGGTTGTTAGACTTGTTATTTACGCATTGATCGGTGAGATTATGGTTTGATCTTGCTCATCACATGCAAAACTTTAAACCTAGTGACTTTAGTACTTGAAGATTAATTATATATGTCACTGATCATATATTATCTATGCATTATTGAACTATCTACGTATGTATCTCTAAAGTGTTTGTCCTTGTGCCATATTGCTATTGTGTGACTGACACATGACAACTAACTGTTGTTAATAGGCACGGGCGACCCATGGGTTACCCGTTAACCTGATGGGCATGGGTCTGGATCAAATTTTGAATCCGTCGTAGGTCATGGTTTTTTAGCGGGCGGGTTTATGTTTGCGGGCATGAGTTTTGGATGGCAAATGGGAAGTGTAAAGGCGGCCAGCCGGGGGGGAATATCCAAGTTCACCGTAGGTCCGTCCTCTACGATGAACACAGCCGCCGTGCCAATCGACATATATGTAGCTCGATCGTAGGCCTATGGACGAGCACACGGTGTTCTTGAGCGGCGGGTCCACAAGGTTGTTATACCTCACCACGTCCCTCCCCTCGTCCAAGTTATCGTGCCCGTGTGCAGGTGCAGTCCATCACCGCCAAGTTCCGGAACGCCACGTCCACCACCCTGCCGTGCCGCAGCCGCCGACCTCACCGTCGGCCCCAGCCTCGGTGGGCCCCCACGGGATCAGCCCACGGTCCGTCCTCTCAGGCAGATGTACATGCGCCAGCATGGAGTTGGCCCATGAGTGGCCCGCGGCCCACCTCAAGGTTTATTACTCGTCATCTTTGGTGCCTCGTACAAGTTGATTCCTGCGGCTTGAATCGGCTATATAAAGCCTAGCTTTTTTTTTTTCTTTTCATCTGTCTATAGGTTCCTTGCTGCTAGGACTGTTAACGAGCAATGTTTCACATGGTATAGAAAAGGAAGAATGCATAGCATGAATTGGATGTTACAGAGAAGGACTGTTAACGAGCAATGTTCTCCATTACTCTTGGATGCTATAGAAAAGGAAGAAGGAAAAAGTTCATTTTTGGCCATCCAACTCTTGCCTCAGTTTGATTTTGGCCATCGAACTCTAAAACCATATATCTTGGGTCATCCAACTATCAAAACCGTTCAAATTTGGCCATCAGGCTGTTTTGATGAGTGGTTTTAACTTTTTTTATTTATAATTTAGTCCTTAGATCTTAAAATGATTATTACTTTTTGCTTGTACCTCCGATTTAGGTGATTCTTATGGTCATGTTTACGAACTGTGAGTACTATATTTTAAAGTGATATTTATATTTTTTTATCACTATTTTTTATATTATTTTTTTAGTCATTGTGTAGAAAACATATTATAAGAAAATTAAACAAACAATTATAAAATAATATAATCAATATTTTAAAAATAAAGCTCATCATTACAAACGCATGACTATTAGAATCACTTAAAACGGAGATGCAAGAAAAAATAGTAATCATTTTAACATCCAAGGACTAAAAAGCACAAAATTAGTCCATTTTAATCCTTAGATCTTAAAATGATTATTATTTTTTTCTCCTATCTCTGGTTCAAGTGATTCTAATGGTCATGCATTCATAACGATGAACTTTATCTTTTAAAATGTTGATTATATTATTTTATAATTGTTTGTTTTACTTTTCTTATATTGTTATTTGTACGCAATGACAAAAAAATAATATAACAAATAGTGATAAAATAGTACAAAGATCACTTTAAAATATAATGCTCACCGTTAGTAACACGTGACTACAAGAATCATCTAAATCGGATGTACGAGCAAAAAGTGATAGTCATTATAAGATTTAAGGACTAAATTGTAAATAAAAAAGTTAAAACCACTCATCAAAACAATCCGATGGCCAAATTTAAACGGTTTTGATAGTTGGATGGTCAAAGATACCCGGTTTTAGAGTTCGATGGCCAAAACCAAACTGAGGCAAGAATTGGATGGCCAAAAATAGACTTTTTCCAAGGAAGAATGCATATCATGACTTTTGGAGGGACCTTAATCTAAAGGTCATAGTGGCATCGACCATTATTTCCAGATTTCATAAAATCAATGCATGGGTTCTTGGTTGTGGATGTGCATCAATGTTCTGGCAGCATGCACAAACACTTATTATCCTTGAAATAATACAGAAGTGGACAAGTATTAAGGATATAGCAATCAATTAGTCATGCGTACTTGAAATAGGATGATGAATGCAAGTCCAACCAGTGTTTTTTCTTGTGGAAGTCAGTTGTAGTTTTGGATGTTAATTCCATCTTATAAGAATGTCTTCTGCTGCAGATTCGATTGAGATGGAGAGCAGAAAAGGAGGTGATATCTAGCAAAGGTGTTTTTCATTAATCCTTTCTTTTTAAATTCATCTCAAATGATTTTCTGAAAAGTAGGATTGGCCTTAAATTTTATCAGTATTTTGTTTCTAGTAACAGACCTTTCAAATGGAAGTGTAGAACGGAAAAGGATATTTAAACTTTGAAGACATTGTAAATCAAGGTTACCGAGCTTAAAATTTTGTTGTCTTAAAGTGCTGGGGGGTCAATGGCAGCAAACAACAACCAAACTCGAAAACATATTAGACCTGAATTTCTAGTTTTTTGAAACCATCATTGTAGTTTCCTCTTATGTCAGAAATGCAGAATTTTAACCCTTTTAGACAAGATGGAGTTAGTTCTTGATTATAATCAATAGACAATATTCACCAATGACCGGAGTATGCTCTTTGCAGGGCAATTTATCTGTGGCAATAGGCATTGTGATGAAAACCATAGTCTAGGTAGTTACGAGGTATGTTCTTTGCTAATATCTTATTGCTGATTTTATAAAGAAATGTTTTCAGCTGTTTTTTAATCCCTTATCTTTTTTTCCCCTTCTCATTTTCAGGTGAACTTTTCTTATGTTGAAGCAGGGGAGCAGAAACAAGCACTAGTGAAGTTGGTGGCTTGCCAGAGGTTACGGAATTCACTGTTCCATAACAGTTTAATCCTGTTCTTAGCTAGCACTGTGCTATCTTATTATGGTATTTGTATTTCTTAAAATTTTTCTTGGACCATCGAATCTTCCTGTATTATGTTCTTTTTCTTCAAGCAAGCAGTCAATTATTTAACCTGATTGTAGCACATTATGAAAGATGTCCAGAGAAGCTTGCTTATAAGAGGTAGAGGGTTTAGGAGTTTGGATTTAGGAGAAGGAGGATAAAGAGAAAGAGAAGCAAAATGAGCCCTCTGGTGAAAAAAAGAAATTGAGTTGAAAGACAGGGACAAGAGAAAGAGGTATCTCTAGTTCCAGTCTACCCCCGTTATGGTTGTTAGCCTACATTCTTTTAACTTGGCTGTACAAACTGCAGAGAACAGGAGGAAAGTGATGACATCTCAGAGGACGAGGCTGAGAAAGACATAAGAAAGAGTGGCTGTGTTTTTTTTCTGGGAAGCGTGTTTTGTGAGTGGGATGAATAGGAAAGTTGAAGGGAACTGAAGAAGAACTTTTCTGGGAAGCGTGTTTTCTGAGAGGGATGAATAGGGAAAGTTGAAAAGATCTTTTGGAAGTAGCCGTGTTTAGTTCCAGAAGTTCTTTTGGACTTTACTATTCATCTCTCTCAGAAAACACGCTTCCCAGAAAAGTTCCCCTTTAACTCTTTCAACTTTCCTATTCATCCTCTCACAGAACACACTTCACAGAAAAAGATTTTTTCCTCCCCTCGCAACTAAACACACGTACAGACGATTGCAGTCACCTGTTTGTGTGGTCATGCTCTTTAATGGGTTGGTGGCAGGGTTCTCATACTTAGCTAAGGGCTTGTTCGTCTATGGGGTTTTTATTAAATCCATGAGGCATAAGCAATCACATGGTAGAATGTCTTTGATCATTTTGGAGTGGTGGGCGTTGTACACTGATAAAATAGAGAACGCTATACAATGTGGTCTGAAAAGGCTACTTGAAAACGTTTAAATGATAAAAAATGGCCTGGCCCCATCGAGGTAGCAACAAGTTGCCACATATCTGCAGAGTACAACCTGACAGGCAGGGGATAGTGGCATGTACACATGCTGTGTAGATGAGGGTGGCTAGGGAGCACGTCAGAGCAAAGTTAGTGTTGAGGCAAAGTGCCAAAGGGGCATGTACACATTGCAAAAAATTTCTTCAGATCGGAAGGGAGCTTCTTCAAGGAACAATGACGAAGGTTTTGAGGAGTTCCTCGAGGGCATGTTCCCCTGATCTGGCCGTCAACAAAAGAAGGCTTTTTCGGGGGAAAAAACAAGCACTGTAACAAAACCTTTAGTAGTGGGGTAGCTGAGTCGTTGAAAATCCGACCCTCGCTGTGCTTTGGCTATAAGTCCATCGAATGTGCTATCTGTAACTATGTAACTAAGGGTGTGTTTACATTGGGAAACATTCCCGGGAAACACTGTAGATCTAAAAACACTAGAGATGAATAGTGTTCTGTGAGTGCGAGGGATGAAATGAATAGGAAAAAGTTGGATGAATAATGTATTTTTTGAGTCTTTTGGGAACTTAAACGCACCCTAAGCGTTTCATTTTCTCTGTCTTTGTCAGGGTATTGACAGATGCCCGGTAGTCAAACAAAATAAAGTGCTTGCTGGAACGTTGCTTTCTCCTTCAAGGACTGTTTTTCCTGCTTGAAGGACTGTTTTTTCTGCTTCAAGGACTGTTTGAGCAACGTTGCTTTCCGTGTTTACGTCTGTATTGTGGCTGGAGAAGCTGTGTTTTCTGATGAGTACGTTTTCTGCTGTAAAATAAGATTTTTTTTATCTCGTATAAAAAAAAATGTGGGTACCTACATTACTATTACAGTGCATCATGTGTCGACGACGAGCTTGGCCCTGGCGTGGCCGGACTCGACCCTGTACTGGTCGCCGACGCCAAAGTGCGCCATGAGCAGCCACACGACGGTGAGCAGCTCGCCGCCCTGGCTGAGCTGCCTGGCGTGGGCGCTCCCGCCGCACTTGCCGGCGGCGTAGCAGAGTATCTCGACCCACACGCCGGCGACGAGCCGCCACCGGCCGCTCTCGGGGAGCTCCAGCAGCTGCCGGGCGAGCTTGCATGCCTGGAACAGCACCGACTTGCTCCGGTCACCCTTGACGTCCCTCGGCTCCGCGATGGAGGTGTCCACCGCCCTGAGCCTCTCGGCGCATCCGGCCTCGTCCCCGGCGACGACGACCCCGTCACCGGCTCGCCGGAAGAAGCCCTTGGCCTCGGCGCAGGTGTCCCCGAACCTGATCTGCCCGATGCTCGCCGTCATCATGAACGGGCGCATCACCAGCAGGAAGAGCATGTAGCTGGACACCTCCCTGCTGATCGCCGGCAGGTGGCCGTCTTGCTGGTTGGCGTCGTAGAAGCAGAGATCGGTGGCGATGTGCCAGAGGAGGATGCTCTCGTCGAACTCGCAGTCGACGCTCCAACCCAGCTGCTGGTAAAGGCCCTTGCGCTGGAGGGCCCACTGTCCCCGGTGCTCGCCGAGCTTCCGGTAGCTCTTGGGGTCATCCATGGTGCTCTCGGCCTTGCTCTTGAGCTGCTCGAACACCAGCTGCTTCAGCTGCGTCGACACGGCGATCGTGTTCGTGTACCTCCAGCTGTCCCACATGGTCTTGACACGGAAGTTCCAGCGCCATTCCAGCCACTCCATGAGCCCCTTGTACCATCGAGGCTCGTCGTGGAGGCAGTAGCTGATGAGGTTGTACTGCGACATCTGGTCCGACCACCTCGCCCTCGTCTCCGGCTGGAACAGCTCGATCAGCCACAGCACTGCCTCCGCCGCCGGCCGGAGCCGCTCGCAGCCGGCTCGCAGGTCGGCGTAGGTCCACGGCGAGATCACCATGAGGAAGATCGCGTACGTCTCCAAGAACACCGCGCCGCCCAGGAGCACGTAGGAGATGCCGACGTCGACGCGGCGCGTGTCGTCGTCGTCGTCGCCGGCGGCGAGGTCGGCATCGCCGGTGGCGAAGAGGACGAGCGAGACGACGGGCGCGGCGATGGTGAAGACGCGGAGGCCACGGCCGAGCCAGCCGTGGATCACGGGTGCCTTGGAGTGGAGCGACTCGTACATGAGCACCAGCTCGACCTCCACGACCTTGAACGCCTGCTCCATCTCCAGCGTCCGGAAGAAGGCGAGGCTGTCGATCCGGTCCTGGAAGCTGAGGATGAGGTCGACGAAGAGCCGCCGGAACGTGCGGAGCATCCGGCGGGCGCTCCACACGAGGTCGCCGTACGCCACGCGGCGGACCTCGACGCGGGCGTCGGCGTCGGGTGGGCGCTCCGGCACGATGACGATCTTGGCGACGAGCCCGGCGTGGGTGCGCGACTGGCACTCCTCGACGAACTTGGCGTAGTTTGGGCCAGGGTCAGGTGGGGTCAGCATGGAGCTCCGGAGGCTGCCCATGCTCGCCGCCCTCAGCGCCAGCGTCCGCTCGCCGTACTTGGTGACGCCGGCGACGAACATGATGATCGCCGGGGCCGTCGAGTATATGTTCGTCGTCGCCGGTGACGACGACGACTTCCAGTAGACGTAGCCGGCGAGGAGGACCTGGGAGACGAGGCTGAGCAAGTGGCGGAGCCAGAGCTCGTTATCCTCGACGGCGAACGCGGTGATGGTGTCCTGGCCGCCGAGGTGGAGGATGAGGAAGGGGGCCCAGAAGACGAGGAGGCGCATCTCGGCGTCCCGCGACCCGCCGTCGCAGAGCTTCTTCTGGTTCTGGGAGAGGTTGCCGAGCGCGTAGATGGCGATGTAGTCGGCGAGGAGGTACGCCAGCCAGAGCGGCATGCGAAGCCACCACGCGGTGACGCGCTTGCGCAGGCCGCCGGCGAAGAGGAGGAAGACCTGAAGCGCGAGGCTGGTGAGGACCAGCACGCGGATCTCCCACTCCCCCCATACATCCCACGCATGCTTCAGATTCATGCGAGCCCGAATTATTCAATCGCCCACAACCTCAATGAGGAGGAAGAGTCGCCGCTGGACCTGGCCGCCGGTGAGATTGATAAGGATGAGCTGCGCAAGGAAAACGAATGGGGGGTTCCACTCAGAACAATGAACAACATGGAAAACTAAAATGTGCCAAAGGACTACTATTGGACCCAAGATAACGTTCCCTTCATAGGCCAAATAAAAAAAAAGATGGGACAAAAACAAAGGGTCTAAGCATGGACAAAAGAAAAGTAGGCACACATCTATACTTACTTCTAAATGCCTTTATAATAATGTAAAATAGCAAAAATTACCAGGTAAAATTTAAATTAACAAGTGTTAAACAATAATTTCGAATAAAAAAATGCATAGTACCTTACAAAACTTGTAATAAATATAATTCAATATAAAGTATCCACTTCATCCAAAGTAAAGTTTTAAAAAATATATGCAATAATGTAATACCCCCCCCCCCCCAAGAGAATACAGTGCTCCGAGCAATTGTAGCAACAGGTTGACGTGCGATGCACATCTATACGAAACATATTAACTTGAAATAATAATGAAGTACAAATTTGTTATTTTACTATACGCAGTCCAATTTTAATTTTAGATATTTTTATATTAATGGGTCATATAAGCATCATATACCTCTTATAAATTCATTGGCTTTTCGGTGTAGTAGAAAAAAAAGGTAACAGATTGACATGCTATGTTAGACTGATTCTTGATTTTGATAGAGAAAAAGATAAACAGTACCGTGGGACCCACTAAATACATGTGGGTCCACCTAAATGGTGTGTGGTCCCACTTAACCAGCACATGGGTCTACGTGGATCCCACCTAAACCGCATATGGGCCCCACATGGGGCCACCTACACAACACACGGATCACATGTCCTACACAACACACGGATCGATCCCCTGTGAGGCCAAGATTCATGAGTGAGCTCCAAAACTTGGACCTTTTGTATATATAGTAATTATGATACAAAAGTACAATGACATATCACATAACAAACAAAAAAATCATATTAGTTTATGTTAAAATTAGAAACAATTGAGGACTAGCAACCGATGCTAATAGCACGGGTCACCTTACTAGTTTCATATAAAATAAACGTGATTAACAAATTTAATGGTATATTAATAAATAATTATATTTTTTTCTCTCATATTTTTCTTTATCCTTTCTCAGCTCCAGCAGACATGCTATACAAATGGCCATCGCTGTTTTGGCATCGCCGTCTCTGGCAGTGTAGCCAACAGCTGGCCATCTTGTTGCCTCACCATCGCCTGAAGTAGAGCAGCCAAATTTGGCCGGTCCTTCTGCCTCTATCGCCGTCATGTCCGTCTGCCTCGCTAGCCCCAGCCACCCTGACTAGTCGTGGGTAGGGTTAACCTTACCTGTAATAAAAGTAAAAGAAAACCCAGAGATGATTGATAAACGTGTCTATTGGATTTCTCGGATTTGTATGCCCTTGCTGGTCCAGCCCTGCCTGCTTTGGCTGCTGGCTGGTGGCAATTCAACTCATGGGGCCGGGGGAAAACAGTGGCTCAGCCAGTGGTACTGGTGCAGAGAAGATGGCAGTGTCGCGTAGCCTTTGTTTGATGGCCACGAGATCGAGAATCCACTCTCACGGCAGCTTTAGCATGTATTTTTTCTTAGCAAGTTTTTTGAAATTAATTTTTTCTTAGCAAGTTGCTAGTCTCATCTACTCTCTCCGTCCCATAATAGATAGCGTTATAGGATGCGTACACGTGTTACTTTCTCAACTTTGACTCGATTTGTAGAAAAATATGTGCAATATTTATATCTCTAATAAATTTGTTAAAAAACTAGATTCAAATATCTATCTAATGATACTAATGATGTATTATAAATATTAATATTATTTTTTATATAATTGGTTAATGTTGAAAGATGCTGTTTTTCTTGGAAAGCAAGAATGACATCTATTTTGGGACGGAGGAAGTATGCTCTTTCATAAAAGTTAAGTTTATTCATGCTTTCCACCGACTGCTCATTATTACCGTGAGGGGTGGGGGTGCACCTTTCTTGGATGCCGCCTCGTAAGGATCTTTTGGTGATTGTGTCGTTTTTTAATCTCAGGATGTCCTTGTCTATATGCACGGGCCTCTGGGTCTTCATAATCAATCCACTATTTCCTCCTAGCCATACTCTCTTTCACAGGCTAATGGCTTAAGCTAGAGTGGCGTTACAAGATGGTGCACTTACCGGCTTCACTCTTTCCACGTCTCTCAAAGTGCCAGTGGGTCCCGCATGGAACGTTACTTTACTAACCAAGGGGTTTGTTTAGTTTAAAAAGTTGGTGCAAATTTGGTAAAAATTAATAGTAAGCTGGTGTTTTCTGTAAGAGGGACACGATTATCAATGTGCCAAGTTAGTAGAAAGTTGGAGGACTAAACAAGACCTAAACTTATCTCTTCCTCAACCAATTTGGCATGTAGGTGAGGACCATCCACGTGATGGGGCAAGAGGATGCAAGTGGAAATCCATGCTAGACAAGCCGCTTGAACCCACGCTAGGTTTTGTTATTTCTTCTCTTCACCACATTGGTACGGAACTGATGCCAGGTAGCTCGGAGCTAGCTGGCGTTGTAAAGTAGGCATAAATGCCAACCAAAGCGTTTTATGCAGGTTCTTTTTCAAGGTTTATACCAGCTCCGACTATGGACATAGTTACAACGCAATGAAGAACTAAAAGATGATTCAGATGTGCCGCACATCGACTTTTCACTCTTTTATGTTAAATGGATGACCTTTTAATCTAAGAATTGGTTATGGTTAATTTTTCTAAACTTTTTTTTATGCCAGTAGCAGGTGTGTGCTATGTGTAGTAATTTGTGGAGTGATTTCATTTGATTAAGGGGATGGAGCCGAAACTCTTCCCATTATCTATAAAAACAACCATAGAGAAACCACCTTTCATCCGCAACCATAATCCTAGTTGTTTTGGATATGGGACGAAGAGCCTTTAGTCCCGGGTCTAAATTATATAGTATGTGGTGCTTTTAATTTAGTCCTTGATCGTGATACCAACTGAGACTAAATGGTCCTTCATCGGCTACGAAGATAGCATGTAACTAATGGAAACACTCCACCTTCGGTCAGGTGGGAGATCTGCCTGCATATGACGTCAATTTCCCTCTGCAACCAGTAATACGTTTACGAATCCTATGGACTTTCAGTTTCTCATGGTGGAGACTGGAGAGAGGAATGCCTAGGTATTTAAGGAGGAAAGCACCTAAGAGGGCATTTGAAAACGCTCTCATTTTTTGTTAGCTTTCGTTCCTCCAGGGTCCAGGTTCATGGGGATAATTTAGCTCTTGTTATAGTTGATCCTCGTGCCCGACATCACCACCAACCAGCAATACCGGAAAGTTATAGTTCATCTAACAAGAACCATTCACACTTCTTTAATTTCACTGGTGCCAACATCATCACTACGACGATTGATGAAGTTGGGGCATTCATGGATTTCAGTATTTTCAGGTTTGAGCTTGGTGAACAAGCGCTGAAACCTATCAAAATCACACCGAAGATCACTGAGGAATCTGAGGCGCAGCACCTCTGCCTCCCATCCCTCTTTGCCATCTCCGAACGTCGTCAGCCTTCCACCCCTGATGTAGAGCTTCCTCACGCCAGTCGGCTGAACCCACTGCTCAAAATCAGCAAAAGGGAAGCAATGGAGGTCCAGCTTCCTCAGGTTGGGAGGAAGGGCATACTTGATTGTTTCCATACAAGGACGACCGCTCTTCGCCGACAAATTATTGAGAACCCCCCAGCTGATCTTCAACGACTCGAGCGCCTTGAACTGGGCCAGCTTGATGAATTCATCCTCGTTAGGCATGGCCATTTTGCCGATGACGACGCCGAGCTTCCTGAGCTTGTCCAGCTTAGTCAGCTCATTCAGATGGCAGAGATCTCTGCTGTTGGAGTTGGCAACCACAAACCCCTTGAGAATCTGGAGCCTCGTCAGCTGGCCGATCCCTTTGGGAACTCCGACGAGCAGGTGGCACTCGGACAGGTCCAGGTACTCGAGCCGATCGAGCTTGGTGATGCCCTTGCCGAGGTGTTCAAGGTTGTGGCAGGCCCGGAGGTCCAGCACCTGGAGCTCCTGCAGCTTGCCGATGGAATCGGGCAGGGACTCGATCCTTGAGATGCCCCTGAAGCTGACGTACCTGAGGTTCTTGCAGCTCCTGCCCATGTCGCGGAGGCGGTCCACGCCGCTGACCTCGATGTGGCTGTCCATGGGGTTGGCGATCTGGTCCCGGGTGGTGAACTCCCTCCACTGCCCGAGCTGCAGCACGCGCAGGTCCCCTTTACCGGGGAACCATTTCTCGTCGAGCTCCACGTACTTGTGGCCAATGTTGTAGATGGCTCTCACACCGGCGCTGAACCCGACGACGGCCGGCTGCTTGCCGCCGCCGCCGCCGCCGCGAAGGCAAGCTCGGCGAGCGAACGCGACGTCGCCGGCGTTACCCAGCTCGAGGAACCCCTTGCGCTTGGCGACGCCGGCGAGGAGGTCGCGCATCCATGGCCGCACCGAGCACCGGTGGACCGTGCCGCAGAGCGCGGCGGCGGCGGTGGGGCCAGCGGCTGGGATGATGAACCCCCTGGCGACGAGCTCGTCGAAGCGGCTCTTGCCGTCGTCGGCGGAGCGGACGAAGCCCTCGGCCATCCACCAGTGGAGGAGCAGCCGCTTCTTGACGACGGCGCCCTCCGGGAAGGCGGCGAGGCAGAGCGCGCAGCTGCGCAGGCGCTCCTCGAGCCCGGCCACGGCGATGCTGAGGTGGCTCATCTGGGGCCCACGTCGGACGTCGCTCATCTTCTCCGTCATCACCACGCCCGCGGTCGGCTGCGTCGGAGGTCCGCCGGCGACGACAGGATCGCCGGCGCCGCCGCATGGGAGGTCGTTGTAGGTGTCGCGGATGGCGGCCTTGATGGCCTCGACGCAGGCATGGACGTCGAGGAGGCTCGTGTGGACCCGTAACGCGTCGAGCGGATGCGGATCATCACCATCAAGCTGGAGCTGGAGGTGGAGGTGGAGGGCGTCGTCGAGGTGCCGCTCGAGGGGATCGAAGCTGTAGCGGATGCGCTTCTCGGCGTCGTCGATGCGGCGGAAGACGGCCTGCAGCTGCACCACCTCCCGGCGGACCTTCGCCAGCAGCTCCCGAGCTCGGACCTTGGCGCCGTCGTCCCCTGCTCCTGCATTGTTACGAGCAGCGAGTCCATTGGCCATGGCCGCCGGACCATTTGGTGGTGGTGGTGGTACGGCGGCCGATGAGTCGATCAAGGTGCTCATGGTGGTGAGGCGAGCAAGGAGCGGAGCGAGGATTTCCTCCTCGACGGTACAGGATGTGGAGTTCCCCTGATGAGCGAAGGTGGAGGACATGGCGCGCCGTCGATGCTGGACACTTGAGCAACCTGGTCATTGGCAACACGGATGTCCTATCCCATCCCCCTCAAGGCAGCTACTAGGCCAGAGATAGAGTCACTAACATGCTGGACCCCGTGTTTGCTTGCTCTGGTTTGAGACTTTGGGTCTAACTCAACTTCCTCCTGCGCTCAACCAGGTTCACAAGAAGATTCCCGCAGCCACTTCTTGATATCGATCCGGCAGCAACTACCTTTTGACTTGGGGGCGCCATTGCAGCTAGCTGGTCCTTGCAAGTTAACGGAAGGCGCCGCCGCACTCGACTAGTCCACACGATGAAGAGAAATCCTGGACGATTGCGAATAATGCGAAACCATGATTGAAGAAGAGAGTGAGGAAAGGGACTTGATCAAAAGCTAAAATATTAAAAAAGAAAGGCATCTATATTGAATCGACGAGAATAATTTGACCTAGCAACATTTTCTTCTAGAAATCACCAAGATTATGTTATCACAACGGACTTACTGACCCTATCAATGATTTCAACCAAGACGAGTTGAGAGCACACCAGAGTGGCAAGTCTAGTGGAAAACTGAACTTTTAGGGTTCCAAAACCGGAACCATGTTAGACCAAGTGACCAACACCAACTTCACCACAACAGAAAATCCGGAAACTATAGCAAACGACCTCAAAAAATTATGAGATTTGAACCAGAGATTTCCTAGCCATCACGAGACTACTCTGAAGAGATCTCCGCAAAAAGCCCACTTTACAAAAAACCAGAAGTTCTGGTTTTTTATGAGCCTAGCAAAATCAGAAGCAAAATGGGAAACTCAATCAAATTGCCTTCAAAACTTCGTGAAATTTTAATCAAAGCTTCACCTATTTATGGGAAGTCTTTGCCCAAAAAATCTCCAAATAAAATTGAGTTCACAAATTTCATGAAAATTGGTTGAGAACATTAGAGGAGGGGTTACACGAAAACTCAAAATTTGACTAAAAGCACAAAAAAAAATCGAGGTGTTTGTCCATGGATTTGTTTTGAGATCACCCTAGATGACACTGCACATGTCCTTGAACCAAATCTCTCCGAAAAAATCGACCCAAGTCGCAGCTGAAGAACAAAATATCACCCCCAAAGTAGCTCAAAAAATCACAAAACAATTCAAGGAAGGAAAACTAGATGGAAGTGAATATTTGTGTTCGTAACATGATTTTCATTAATCATCAGTATCACGACGAATTTACATATATAAAGACAAGCAAGTAGTCATGTGTTCGGAACCTGACTTTGAAAAGGGAGAATAATATACTGCAATGACAATGTTTGGTCTGCCGATGCACGTACCATTTATTAAGATATTGCACCAGATCGGACAATTACAAGTTGTTAGATTAATTTACACCCATATGCCCAAAGCAAATAAGCGACGCCACCACGGACAACGTACGTACAACGGTACAAGTGTGATGGGGCTAGCATCCAGACAGCCAAAGAAAGGCAGCACCAGTCTGTAACACCCTAATTTCATCACATTAAAAAAAAACAATTTAGGCAACAATTTTCTTAGTTTTATTTGTTTTAGGGAATATTAAATTGCAAATTCAAATTTTGCTCTATAAATATTTAAATATCATTTAAATTAGAATCAAATGAAGTTGTTGTTGCATTCATGCTGTTTGCATATATTTTGAATGTTGTTTGAATTTTGAAAATGTTTGCAAAAGTTTAAACTTAAATTTAAAAAAAAAAAACCTTTCTTCTTCCCTCTCTCTTTTCTAGCCCAGCCCAGTTAACCTCTCTCCCGGCCTTTTTCTTTTCCTCGCAGCGGCCCAGTTCTCCTTCGGCCCGTTTCGCGCGCAGCCCAGCCCAGTCGTCCGTTTTCTCCTTCTCTTCCTTTAGCGTCGCTGACATGTGGGCCCCGCATGTCAGGGTCTTCTTCTTCCCCGCGTTCGAGTCGCGCACGGCCGGGACTTCTCCGGCGAGTCCGAGCCGTTCCCGCGCCGTCTTTGCCCCTCGCGCAAGCTTCCCCGGTCTTTTTAAGCCGCGTCCCGAGTTCCTCGATCCCCAACCCTAAGCCCAAGCCGCAGTCCCGCGTCGCCATAGCCGCTTGCCGCCGTAACCCTAGGGTTAAGCCGCCGCGTCGATTCGAGTTGCCCAGCGCCTCCTAGCCTCGTCGAGTTCGCCGCCGAGGTTCGTGTTGAGGTAAGGAAGTCGCCTAGCTTCCAAACTCCTTTTCTCCCTCTCTCTAGCGCTCGTGCGACCTCGCCGTCGTTCCCGAGCCGCTCCTCGCCGCCGTGAGCTTCCTCCGCCGCGTGACCTTCGTTTAGATCTGCCAAAACCGAATCCCCGCGTTCCCAGCTTCCTCCCAAGCCAATCACGGCGAGAAACCGAGCTCCCTAGCCCTCGTTTGCTCAAGTCCGGTGAGGTTTCCGGCGAAGCGCCGCCGCGAGTCGTCGCCAGCGCCGCCGCAGTTCGTTCCCTTTGTCCAGAGCCGTTAGATCAAGATCCGACGGTCGAGATTAGATCGAGTTTTAACCTATACCGGTCAATCGAGTCAGCCGTGCTGTTTTTGCAGAAAAGCCCCTCGGTTTTATAGAATCAACCCGCAGTCCAAGCCAGTTCAAAAGTAATTAGATCTAGGTCCTTTTCTTTTCGTTTAGGCCCCTGAGCTTTCTAAAAATAGAACCCGCCGTCCAGTTTGGTTGTTTTTCACAAAAGTCCTTTGGTTTTTATATAAAATTACGTTTTAGGTCCCTGGTTTCTTCTGTTTAAGCCCCTGGAGAGTTACCTTTAACTCAAAGAAGCCCCTAAACCTTGTTTTAGCCATATCTTGACCGTTTTAAATCCGTTTTGAGTGATCTTTGCGCCCACGCGATCGTCTCTTCATCAAGAATAGTTCTAGATACGTCTTTGCGTCTTTAAAAGTTGTTTGGTGTATTGTTTTGCTTTTATTGATTGAATGTTTGTGTGAAACGTATAGAGAACGATTCGTTCGAGGGAGATCAAGATCAAGTCTTCGAGGAGGAGTCACCGCAGTATTTTGAGCAAGGCAAGTGGATTTCCCCCTCTGCATACTCTTTTGAACCCATACACATTGCATAACATTAAAGTTTATGTTTTGTCGCGATGCATTAATTTGATGGGTCCTATCTAAGGATGACTAGTCTTTTACACCCAAGCCTTGATAAACCGGGTTTACTTTTATGTTGGGTAGCTATGCTAGATGCTTAACCTTGGTTCATGATGGGTTCTATCCAACATTGATGAATATCCTTATTATTTATATCTTGTCATGATAATACAAGATCACCATGTTAATCGGAACATGGAGAACCACCCAGGATTTACCGTACAACCACAATACCATATGGCTCTGGTCTTAGCTGAATAATTAGATGAACTACATGTTGTGTTTGTGCTGCCTGTTGGGCTGTTATTGGTTTGTGGATGTGTTGGTGCGGGGATCGGAAGAGGGTATCTTCTGTTGAAACCGTCGGTACTGGGAACAAACACACATGTAGGAATTCTTTGTAAAGGCTTCGTAGCGTCCCTATGCAATCACACCTCGGAAGTGTGGTACGTGCCTGGCCCGCACTGCATGGTTGGGTCTAAAGTTCTTCGGAACTTTTACGCGAATTGTGGTGAAAGTGTACAACCTCTGCAGAGTGTAAAACTGTTATAACAGCCGTGTTCGCGGTCATGAACGGCCTGGACCCTCACGTGATTAATCTATCGAAACATGAAATTAAATCATTGCATGCATATGTTATTGGTTATGTTTATGATTTACTTTATGCTTATTTATTGTTAATATGGGGTGGTATATACTTATATCTTAGTAAATAGTTGCTTGTCAATAAAACTTGACCAACTAAAATGCTAACCGCTGCAAACCCAGCCTCTCCTTGATAGCTTGCATATTTCCCCCACTTGTTGAGTACCAACCATAAGTGTACTCACCCTTGCTTATATTGGATCAGAAGGTAATAATGGAGCAGAGTACCTCAGCGATCTTGATGAGTTCTAGGCGTGTGTTCCACCAGTCGGTTGCCTGTGGAGTGCTTTTGGAGATATTGTCTTAGTTACCGTGTGAACCAGTTTATTTTGGCCTTTGTGCCTTATTCGTGAGTGTAATAAATACTTTATTTATTAAATATTCGTTTGAGTACTGTTTCTGCTGTTCACTCACGGTCTATCATATGTGTGAAATTTGATCCTGGCACACATATGAGATGTACTCGGTTTTCTCTCTAAAACCGGGTATGACACAGTCTCTCGCCCCCCCCCCCCCGGCCACTAGCTAGTAGCAGCAGTCACAGTGTTGAACAAAGTTAAGGTTAGAGAGAGGAGGGGCATGGCAATCACACCTCGGAAGTGTGGTACGTGCCTGGCCCGCACTGCATGGTTGGGTCTAAAGTTCTTCGGAACTTTTACGCGAATTGTGGTGAAAGTGTACAACCTCTGCAGAGTGTAAAACTGTTATAACAGCCGTGTTCGCGGTCATGAACGGCCTGGACCCTCACGTGATTAATCTATCGAAACATGAAATTAAATCATTGCGTGCATATGTTATTGGTTATGTTTATGATTTACTTTATGCTTATTTATTGTTAATATGGGGTGGTATATACTTATATCTTAGTAAATAGTTGCTTGTCAATAAAACTTGACCAACTAAAATGCTAACCGCTGCAAACCCAGCCTCTCCTTGATAGCTTGCATATTTCCCCCACTTGTTGAGTACCAACCATAAGTGTACTCACCCTTGCTTATATTGGATCAGAAGGTAATAATGGAGCAGAGTACCTCAGCGATCTTGATGAGTTCTAGGCGTGTGTTCCACCAGTCGGTTGCCTGTGGAGTGCTTTTGGAGATATTGTCTTAGTTACCGTGTGAACCAGTTTATTTTGGCCTTTGTGCCTTATTCGTGAGTGTAATAAATACTTTATTTATTAAATATTCGTTTGAGTACTGTTTCTGCTGTTCACTCACGGTCTATCATATGTGTGAAATTTGATCCTGGCACACATATGAGATGTACTCGGTTTTCTCTCTAAAACCGGGTATGACACAGTCTCTCGCCCCCCCCCCCTGGCCACTAGCTAGTAGCAGCAGTCACAGTGTTGAACAAAGTTAAGGTTAGAGAGAGGAGGGGCATGGCAGGAGGAGATCTGGAAAGAGTGGTGGAGTTGCTGCACTCAGAGCGCATGGATGAGCAGTTCCGGCTGCTTGGGGCGGCCACCTTGTTTGCAGAGCTGCGTTCCGGCGTCACCGGCGTCCACAGCAATGGCACCGTCTCCAAGGGGGGCAACCTGAGGCTCATGTTCTGCATCCAGTCCCTTGCCGCCCCCCTGCGCGAGCTGCTGGACGCACTGCTGCACGCCAAGATACGATCGGAGGGATGGCATCAGGTTCATGGCTTCGTGTTCAGGAACGGCTTCTCCCGCTCCAAGACCCTTCGTGACCTGAGGCAGTTGGCAGACAAGTTCCGAGCTCTGGCGTCCTACGTGAGGCAGGTGGACAGAGACTACGCTTCTACTTTGTACAGAAGTACCCCGTCGTCTTACAGCACCGGCGTCCATGGCCCTGTAGACGCCCTCCGAGCGCGGATGGTGGGGAGATCGGAGATGCTGGAGAAGATGGTCGGCATGGTGCTCGCCGGCGGTGGCCTGCTGGTGCTGCCCATCGTAGGAGGCCCCGGCATCGGCAAGACCCGTCTCGCCATGGCCCTGATGAGCGACCACAGGGTCAGGCGCAAGTTTGGCGTGCGGCTGGCGTTGCCCTTCATGCGGCATCGGCACTACAGCCTGGAGAAGGAGGTCTTGAAGCGGATGACCTCCCACATCCGAGTCGGAGACGACAGGCACAGGCATGCGGGTAGCCACATCGGCCACAGGCTAAGCATCGGGGGCCACTATCTCATCGTCCTGGATGATGTGTGGACTGACAGTGAGAGGAACTGTCCGGAGATAGGTGCCCTGATGAAGATCCTGCCTTCCAATTGCAGCCTCGTCGTCACCACCCGCACCCCTGACGTCGTGTCCTATCTTGGCGCCATTGCCAAGCCCTTGTACCTGCAGCCTCTGGAAAAGGGGTTCTACTCTTCCTTGGTGGCTGAATGGATCGGCGCATACCGCGGTGACTGGCCTGCCGAGCTCGCTACAGAGGCTGGCATGGCGATCGCCGACAAGTGCGGCGGTGTGCCCATACTGTTGGACCACGCCCGCGAACGGTTTCGCCAGCCGCAGGGCCTCATGTTCTGGCAAGAATTTGCCAAGAAGAAGGCTACTTCTCCTCAAGACATGTACTTCTGGCGAGAGCTGCTGGCGTGCATCCATGAGCTCCCCCACGACGACTTCTGGCGGCTGTTTCTGGGGCACCCTGGTGAGCTTCCTGATGGGAATGCGGTCTTGGAGAGCGCCACAATCAGCTACCAACATCTCCCCTCCGACATGCGGAGCTGCCTTTTGTATTGTTCCATGTTCCCTTTAGGCCACGACTTCGATGTTGAAGAATTAAACTGATCTTTTAGCAGCAGAAGGCTACTTACCAGCCGTTGTGACCAAAGCCCAACGCAAACGCTTTCTCCAGCAGTTCCTCGATGAGTGCTTCTACCCGCTTCAGGAACATGAGTATGGGGACAGGTGCATATACAGGATACACAAAGTGATGCGCATCTTTGCACAGTTCATGGATAGCAAAACCGGTTCAGTTATCAGAGCTGATCAGGCAACTCAGCTTACCACGAAACATACATCCCAGAGCCTTGATTCTATTCGACGTGCATCGCTAATTGTTAATCCATCAGCCGCGCCATTTCCTCCAAGCTTATTTCAATGCAGTGATTTGGGAACACTGATATTACTTCATCAAGGATGGACATTCCCACCTGACCAGCCTCGATGCGAGGTCACGGAGATTCCCCAAGAAATTTTCCAGAGGCGCATTCAGGCACTGAGTTTCAGAGCTACCAAGATCAAGGTGCTTCCTAACAAATTTTTGGAGCCCTACCATGTGAAATATCTCAACCTTGCACAGACAGATATTGAGAACATTCCCAGCTCAATCTCCAGGTTGATGTTTCTCCAGACACTCATACTCTGCCACTGCGACAAGCTCCAAAAATTGCATCCCAACACAGCTAAACTTGCCCTGCTACAAAAGTTGGACCTTGAAGGCTGTTTCAATCTCGTAGAATTGCCTCAAGACTTGAGTAAAATGATGAGACTTGAGTTTCTGAATGTTACGGAATGCTCATTGCTCTCTCAGCTGCCCCGAGGGGTGAGCCAATTGAAAAACCTTCAAGTGTTATTGGGCTACATTGTGTCCTGAGCTGATGGAAGTTCAATGCCAGATCTGCAACCATTGGCAAACCTCCAAAAGCTCAGTCTGCAAGGCCTTGAGAAGGTTTCAGATCCTTTAGATGCAAGATTTGCAAGCTTGGATTCTAAAATAAATCTTGAATCATTGTCATTGCGGTGGGATATGGATGATTATTCAAATGATACCATACCAGCAAACTCCCATGCAGTACTAGAATCCCTCCGGCCTCACCAACGCTTGAAAGCATTGGAGATTGTTGGATACGAAGGGGAGAAACTCCCACTATGGATCACAGGACGACCATATATCAAGTCCCTTGTAGAGATCAAGCTAATTAATCTGAGGTCATGTGAATTGCCTCCATTGGGGCTACTGCCATTTCTGAAAATTGCAGAGATAAGTGGAGCAGAAACTGTCTGCAGTGTCAATGGTAATTTCTATGGAGGCAAATTCCCCTCACTGGAGAAGCTTACTTTCTCCTATATGCATAATCTTGAAGTCTGGGGACAGGAGCACCGGCAGGGTATGTTTCCCCGCCTCAGAGAATTGGCAATCATTCAATGCCCAAAACTGAGAGCATTGCACATGGAGCTCCAATCACTTGAGAGGTTGATACTCTGGATGAACAACAAGATGTTGTACGACCTCAAAGGAGCCCTGCAAGGTTTGGTCAAGACCCTGGAGCATATATCGATTTCCTTCAGTGAAGAGCTGCTAGCTTCTTCAGACTGTGAGGGCCTGCAGGATCTCGGTAAGCTCACCAAGCTGGAGATTTGCGGGTGCGACGAGCTGGCATTCCTCCCACAGGGTTTGCAGCATCTTTCATCCATCAGAAGCATGACGATTGACAACTGCACAAAACTGGAGGCTTTGCCAGATTGGTTGGAGAACCTACCTTTTCTTCAGATAATGCGCTTATCAGGCTGTCCTCTGCTGCATTCCATTCCTAGAGGTTTGCAGCAACGACCAGGAATCATCATATATGTTGTGGATTGCCCCAATCTACCAAAGCAACAGTTTCCTGGTTTTCCAGGACACCCATTAGGTACCTCGGCTCTTGATGCATTCTCCATGGCAATTACGTTATTTCCCAAAATAAAATGGCCATAAACTTCGTCGAGATTATTATTCGAGTAATTTTGGTGGTAGTTGTTATATTAATTGCTTAGGAACAGAAACTGGTAGTCTCATTTTCTAGTTATTTTCAGTAAAATCGATATCCACTCATGTTAATCTTTCAAATGAATTTTGTTCATCATATTGATGGGTAGTGTATCCAAGCACCTCCACGAAATGGCATGTAATTCAGTTTTTAGGGATTTTTTTCTTACCATGATTGGAGAGGCATCAAGAGTTACCACTAACTATAATATTTTTATATGAAAATATAAAACTTTTTGTCACGAAATTACCCTCTTTTTGTCACGAAATTACTATTTTTATATTCCACAATGCAATTGAGATGCTTTAAAACTTTTTGTTGCAGGAAACCCTGTTGATTTTAAGGGCAAAGAAATCATTATGGAAGATGCTTAGGTTCTGGTGGTATATTGGTGCTGGTGGTGGTGACTAATTTCTCCAACAGCGGAGAGTGAGTGGATACAGAAATCTCGCAACTTTGAGGATAAAGATGAGCTAGCTAGCAATTCAGTCATAATTCTTTGATGATATCTTGTTTCTTTCTTTTTCTTTTTTTTTCTTTTTTCTTTTTGAAATGAGGATGATATGTCGTTTCTGATGCTCATAGAACACTGTCAACCATTTTCTCCATTTAGGAACTGTTTCATGTTACGTTTTCTTTTGCGGAAACAGGGATGCTAGGTTCCAAAAGGTTAGACAATCCTCTATTTCATATCAGATGGATTTTGCTTTGAGATCATTATGCACCATTCCAGCTCGGCGAGCCAGGAACTCACCCAATGAGGAGGAGAAGAAAAAGGAGGCAGCGCGGATGCGGCGTGAACATCCCACCTTCGATTGAGCAAATAATTGCTCTGCAACATTATTCTCTTATCAAGTAACTAGTAAAATGGGGAAAATCCTTTAGCTTGTTATGTCCAAAAAATAATATACTGACTGACTTAGGTTCAAATGAGCGAGTCAAATTAAACCAGCTATATGAGCTAAGATAATGCCATATTTGCATTTCAGCCCTCCGCAACTTGCATCAGACATAAGAGACGAAGCCGACCTTTCTTTTCTTTACCGTAGCCTAGAGCAAAAAATCAAAACATGCATATTGCACCAAACACGAACAACCAGGACAAATGCCGAACAACTACAGAAAAAAATTAGAACTCACAGTCCTAACTCGCAAGTCCACGAATCACAACAGAGAATCTAGAACTAGGATGTACATGCACCTGTATTAGGAGAAGCCGGTGCCCGGTGGTAGCGGCGGTCTTGGCCTTGGGCTTCGATCCAGAACGAGCAGGGGCATCTCCAGTGAGCGCCATCGTCTTCCTTGCTGCCAGCTTCTCCCGGGCGCTTCTCTGGACAGCTTGGCTTGAGCGGGCGACGGCCTGCCGGCGGTCTCCACCGGTGGTGGATTTCGGAGGCAGAGCGCTGGACGGATGTGGAAGGTAGAGGCCGGAGGGGGATTGGATGGGTGAATGGTTGGACGGAGATATTGGGCTGGGCCTTTCGGGACTGCTGGGCCACTTGGGCTTAAAAAACGGGATGTACCACTTCGATCGGGATAAAACCGAAATGGTTTTCGTCCCGATTTCGAATTCTGCATATCTCATATTTATATGCTCAAAAAAATATCTCATATTTCAAAATTATATCCTGAATTCCACAGTTGCATATCTTTTTCGTCTTTTAGTGCATGTTTTTACTGTACACAATTGGCAACTAGCGGGCCTACAATTTGGTTGTCCTAATAGTTGTCTAAAACTACATGTACCCGTGTGTTGCTAGTTTAGCAATATATTATCACAGTAAAAAGTTTGTTTTTCTTTTTTTTATGAATCACACAATACAGACGCAGACACTCATATACACGCACGCACACTTGTCCCTACAAACATACGCACGCAACCCTACCCCTATGAGCGCCTCCAAAAGACTGGGCCGGCAAATCCTCCAAATTGACGAAGTCACCACAGTCGCCTCGCTATCTACGGGCACGTCGCCTACTACTGAAAGAATAGCGTCGGTTAAATCCTGAAATAAATCCAAAAAATACAAGCACCAGTACCCTGGTGGGCTGGTTCCACCACAAGAAACCTTGCCAGCTGAGCTAGAGCTCATTTCGCAAAAGAAAAGTTTGTTTTTCACCTTTCAACAGTTATAAAAATTCGATTTTCAACCTCAAACTACAAAACGACATACGGAAGCCTATCTAACTATCCAAACCATGCAAAATTGGCTATTTGAATGGTTTTGAGAATGGTTTTGGATTTTATAGAAATAGTAGAAATATTACTTAAACTTTAAAAAATCATAAATAATTTATTTTGGACTCAAAAAATATAAAATCAGTGCCAAATATTCTGTTAAAATATAACCACCCATTAGCACACTATTTAATGTAATTTGGATATTATATGTTTATATTACTAGTGTCTATTATTTTTCTAAAAACAATTAGAATAAAAATAAATAATAAGCAAATAAATTCTAATTATGCACCAATATATAGGTCACATTTTTAGAAAAACATTGGCACCGGATTTATATTTTTATAATTCAAATTAAATTAGTTATTAATTTTTTAATATAAATTTTTTAAGTTCTTTTTTTGGAAAGTACAAAACCACCCAAAGAGTCAATTTTGCACGGTTTGGATAGTTGGAGGGTCTTTGGTGTCCGTTTTTATAGTTGTGGGTTGAAAATCAAACTTATGTAATAGTTGGACGGTGAAAATAGACTTTTCCCATTACCACATTACAATGCTGAATATAATTTTATAAATATAATGTATTGCACAATATTTGTACTAATTTTTTATATCAACATTAATATAAAGGAGCATTATCTATAACAATCTTGCTTTGATGACCGAATATTTTAACCTCTGTTTTTTATTCACCGAACTAATATAGGTATATTTTTTTTTTACTCCTTGTTACCAAGGAACCAAATAAGACAGCCCAGTTCAGACACACTTGTGCAGCAGTTCAACAGCCAAGCACCCCACACGTCGGCCAAATCCTGTTGCCATGTATAACTGCAAAACATAACCCTGATTCGCCCATTCAACCTTTCTCCACTCCGTGCCCTAGCAGTTGTATGGTTCACCCATCTCTCCATTGTTCTCTTCTCGCAAGGTACCAGACAGGGATAGGCATAATTGATTGAGAACCGAAATGAAGAAGCTAAGACCCAAACCAAAAGAACCGAAATCAAAAGAATCGGTCTCCAATTCAATTCTAGCTCTGCAGAACCAAAGTTTTTTTTTTTTTGGTTAAGGGTTTGTTCGATTAGGCATAGATTGGTTGGGTTCCATGTGGAATGGGTGGGATTGAGTCCATGAGACCTACCTAGCCGACACCCCCGCTCGGCCCTTGGTGTCGCCCGGCGGCAACTCCTTCGAGCGCCCATGCCAGGGGCGGAGCTACATGAATTCTTTGCTCTCAGCTGACAATAATGACTTGCTGGGAAATTAGAAAGGGGTTATCACCAGTGTTCACAACAGCTGACACCGGCGGCTTTGACGGTTGGCTCCGCCCTTGGCCCCCGCCAGGCAGCTCAGCCGGGGCCCAGGGCGGCGAGATGCTCACCGCCGTCTTGGCGTCGTGTGGCTGCCCATGGCCGCGCTTTGCCGTCGGTGATCAGTAGAGGGTGGAGTCCGGCCACACCAGGGCCAAGCTCATCGTCGACACATGATGCACTGTAACATTAATGTAGATACCCACAATTTTAATTTTTATAGCAGTGATAAGTAGCTGGAATCAGCATTTTGTTCGAAAGGGGCCCATAATGTATTAATGTGTAATAATTCCAAGTTCTTCACTGTTTTTCTTTGTTGAAACTAAGCAAATTTATTAACAAAAAAACATTATTTTACAGTACAGAACGTACTATAGAAAACACTGAACTTTCTCCAGCCACAACACAGACGCAGACAGCAGAAAGCAACGTTGCTGAAGCAGTCCTTCAGGCAGAGCCAGCAAGTACTCATATTTTCTTTGACTAGCCGGCATCTGTCAATACCATGAAAATGACGCAAAAATAAAACAACTGACACTTAATTACAGATAGCACACTTCGATTGACTTGAACCCAACCCACATCCAGGGTAGGATTTTCAACCACTAGCTACTCCATTACTGATAGCTTTGTTACAAGATCCATGCTTGTTCTGTTTTACCCTCAGAGAGCATCAGAGAGCCTTGTTTTGTGGACGACCATATCATGGGAACATGCCCTCAAGGAACTCCTCGAAACTGTCGTCATTCTTTCCTGAACTCCTTGAAGATCCCTTCCGATCTGAAATTTTTGCAAGAGTAAGCTCCATGCCACCAGAATGTATAGCATCCCTAAATCCCCATAAATCAAACACAAAAATACATGCATGAGCCCAGAAAAATCTACAAAATCCAATGCTCATAGGTTCTGGCGAGCCCCATGCAATGCACATGAGTTGTACTGAGCCCAGCACCATGACATTCGACTTCATGAATAAACACAAGATGTGCTTTTTCAACTGGCCTTGGTCCTGTTTGGATGATCATTTTTGGCTGGGCTGATTGGCTGGTTTGGCTGAGCTGGCCGACTGGGCCCACCGGCCAGCCTCTAATCACCCACCAGAACCAGCCAGGCTGGGGCCCTTGTTTGCAAGGTTTGAGATCAGCTGCGATCTGGACCCATTCCAAGGTGGAAACCACACACAAAGTTACCAAGTCAAGTGAACTCAACATTTAAGTGTCAAAATGGTGCCAATGGGATATGGCTACTAGGTTACATTTAAACACATGTTTTGATATGGGGAATGGGATGAGATGAAGGGTTTGTGAACAGAATATGAAAAGTGCACATCATCCCACCAACTGAGACCCAGTGAGAAGGGTGTGTTTGGAGTGGGATAGGGAGAAGAGGACAGGGCTGTGCCTATCGTTCAGGTGACCAACTGCCGGAGCTCCTTGTGTTCATTCACCACTGCCCCAGCCTATGCTTTCTGTCCAGCACCAACCTGCATGCACTCCTGGTGTCGACTGCCTCCCTCACGCGCTGTCATATGTCCTTGAGTACCATTTTAGCATATGCCCTTGTGTACCATTTTAGCCTCCTGTTGCTGCCGCGTACAACTCCCTCCCCCTTACCTCCATGGGTTCATGCCCTAGAAGCTGAAGTAGGACCCTTGACCCCATCTCTACCGAATGCACATCTTATATCCCTATCCAAGCTTATTCCATTTTATCCTGCTCATTCCCTCACTGCATCTAAAGTTCCAAACGTCACCAAAGGTTTATACCCAACCAGTACCATTTCCACAAGAAAGGAAACTCATCTTTGCATATCAGTATTTTTTGCTCCATCGTGACCAGAAAATGCAACAGCCTACATTCATCCTCAGTGCCACATCACGAGTCCCCAAACTTGTGAAAAGAATAAATCCACCACAGGCCTTGCTACCTCATATTAACAGACCATTGCAATACACCTTTGCCTCAACACCAACTTTGCCTTAGAGGTCACTCTGGTGCTGCCTAGCTACCCTCACCTCCACAGCATGTGTACATGCCACTAGCCCCTGCCTGTCAGGTTGTACTCTCCAGATATGTGGCAACTTGTTGCTACCTTGATGGGCACCAGACGCGGCCATGCCATTTTTAATCATTTAAACCTACCAAGTTCCTTTTTTTCTGACCACATTATATAGTGTTCTCTTTTTTTTTTTTTATAAGTATAGGGATTTCCACACCCACCAATCCAAAATGATCAAAGGGATCATTCTCCCATATGATTGCTTATGCCTCAGGGATGTTACAAAAACCCCATAGACAAACAAGCAAAACCATGAGAACCCTGCCCCCCAACCCATTAAATGCATGACCACACAAACAGGTGACTGCAATTGTCTGTACCTTTTTTCTTTCTTGTATCTTTCTCAGCCTCCTCCTCTGATGTCTCATCACTTTCCGCATATTCTCTGCAGTTTGCACAGCCAAGTTAAAAGAATGTAGGCTAAAAAAATAATGGGGGTAGACAAAAAATAGAATACCTCTTTCTCTTGTCCCTGTCTCTCAACTCAATTTCTTTTTCACCAGAGGGCTCTTTTTCCTTCTCTTTCTCTTTCTCCTTCTCCCTCTTATAAGCAAGCTTTTCTGCACATCTTTCATAATGTACTACAATCAGGCTAAATAATTGATTGCTTGCAAAAAGAACAAACGGCAGAGCAAGATTCAATGTCACGGAAAAGATTAAGAAGTACGAACACCATAATAACATAACATAACGCTAGCTAAGAACAGGATCCAACAAATCCCATTATGGAACAGTGGATTCCCTAACCTCTTGCAAGCTACCAACTTCACTAGTGCTTGTTTCTGCTTCCCTGCTTCAACATAAGAAAAATTGACCTGAAAATGTGAAGGAAATAAAAAGATAAGGGATACAAAAACAGCTGAAAACATTTCTTTTACAAAATCAGCAATAAGATATTAGCAAAGAAAATACCTCGTAACTACCAAGACCATGTTTTTCATCACAATGCCTATTGCCACAGATAAATTGCCCTGCAAAAGAGCGTACTCGGGTCATTGCTGAAGATTTTTGTATTGATTATGATCAAGAAATAACTCATCCTGTTTTTGTTAAACTTCTGCATTCTCTGACATAAGAGGACGAAACTACAATGATGGCTTCTAAATACTAGAAATTCAGGTCTAGTCTGTTATTGAGTTCGATTGTTATTTGGTGCCATCACCCCACCTTAAGACATACAGCTAAATAAAAGATAAGATACATCATGGTGTAAGCAAATAAATCTTTAAGCTCAGTAACCTTTCGGTTCTAGACTTCCATTCGAAGGGTCTGTAACTAGAAATAGAATACTACTTTTTAGAGAAATCATTTTAGATGAATTTAAAAAGGATTAATGAAAAACACCTTTGCCAGATATCACCTCCTTTTCTGTTCTCCATCTCAATCCAATCTGCAGAAGAAGACACCCTTATAAGATGGAATTAATATGAAAACTACAACTGACTTCATGAAAGAAAAACAACACTGGTTGGACTTGAATTAATCATCCTATCATGAGTATGCACGACTGCCATATCCTTAATACTTGTTCACTCCTGGATTTCAAGGATAGTGTTTGTGCATGCTGCTAGAACTTAATATAAACAATGGAAGTGCTGTCAGCCTGGCATGCATGGTTCTTGACTTTCTTGCAATAATATGCAGACTGATGCACATCCACAACCAAGAAAGCAATGTTTTTGTTATTCCTTCCTGTGCATTATTTTCATAAAATGTGGAAACCAAGGTCACAGGAGTATCACAATTGGAAGGATGCCATTGTGACCTTTCGATAAAGGTCCCTCGAAAAGTCATGCTATGCGTTCTTCCTCTCTTTTCTATAGCATTCGAGAATAATGGAGAAGCTGTGTTTAAATCAATAGAAACATTGACACAGAGTTAAGGCACTATACCTTGCCTTTTTTGTACTGGGTCATGTCAGCAATGCAATACCTGTCTCAAGTTAAGGACCCTAAGCACACCAGAGTTAAGTCTTACAAAAATTACAAAGAACAACACAACACACATAAAATCCGACTCCCATTTATAAAAGCACTGATTGATCTCGGTTGACAAAAAGCACAAGCTTGTAAGGTGAACAATACAGAGGACAGTAATAGATATATCCTTTATAGGCATATATGATCACATTCACATGCCTGATGCCTATTTATATTACCAATCTATTAAATAACTTCATCTAACAACATTAGCTTCAGCAAACAGCATACATGAACATGTTATTTCACAAAATTATGCCATGAACTGGCATGTCCAGGAAGAGCAATGCAACAACAACAACAACAACATAGCCTTTAGTCCCAAGCGAGTTGGGGTAGGCTAGAGATGAAACCCAAGAAACAAAGCTCAAGGCTCAGGAACGTTGATAGCTAGTCTCCAAGCGCTCCTATCGAAAGCTACCTCCTTGGAAATATTCCACTCCTTAAGGTCTCTGTTTATCGCTTCGTCCCAAGTCAATCTAGGTCTACCTCTACCTCTCTTTATATTATTGGCCCGCCCTAGGACCCCAATACGCACCGGCGCCTCCGAGGGCCTTCGTTGGACATGTCCAAACCATCTCAGCCGATGTTGGGTCAATTTCTCCTCAATGGGTGCCACCCCGACCTTCTCCCGAATGTCTTCATTCCGAACTCTATCTCTTCTTGTGTACCCGCACGACCATCGCAACATCCGCATCTCTGCTACACTCAGTTGCTGGACATGTCGCCTTTTAGTAGGCCAACATTCCGCCCCGTACAACATCGCCGGTCGAACCGCCGTCCTATAGAACTTCCCCTTCAGCTTTTGTGGCACCCTCCGATCACAGAGGACGCCAGAGGCTTGACGCCACTTCATCCAGCCTGCTGCGATTCTATGCTTAACATCTTCATCAATGTCGCCATCCTGTTGCAACATCGATCCTAAATACCGAAAAGTAGCCTTTTGGGGGACCACCTGTCCGTCGAGGTTAACGTCTCCATCCTCGTGCCTAGTCCCACTAAAATTGCACATCATGTACTCAGTCTTGGTCCTGCTAAGTCTGAACCCCTTCGACTCTAATGTGCGTCTCCATAGCTCTAGCTTCTCATTAACACCTTCCCTACTCTCATCGACTAGCACCACATCATCAGCAAAGAGCATGCACCAAGGGATATCCCCTTGTATATCTCTAGTGACCTCATCCATCACCAAAACGAACAGATAAGGGCTCAATGCTGACCCTTGATGTAGGCCTATCCTAATAGGGAAGTCAGTGGTGTCGCCATCGCAAGTCCGGACACATGTCATAGCATCCTTGTACATATCCTTAATGAGGGTAATGTACTTCCTTGGGACTTTGTGCTTCTCTAAGGCCCACCACATGACATTTCTCGGTACTTTGTCATACGCCTTCTCGAGGTCAATAAAGACCATATGCAGGTCCTTCTTCTGCTCCCTATATCTCTCCATCAACTGTCGGATTAAGAAAATCGCCTCCATAGTTGATCTTCCAGGCATGAACCCAAACTGATTTTGGGTCACACTCGTCGCTCCTCTTAGACGGTGCTCAATAACCCTCTCCCAGAGCTTCATGGTATGGCTCATCAGCTTAATGCCACGGTAGTTAGTACAACTTTGAACATCTCCCTTGTTCTTAAAGATCGGTATTAATATACTTCTCCTCCATTCTGCAGGAAGAGCAATGCAATATAAAATATACAAAAAAGGATACTCTTTAAAAAGCTTGTCATAGTAACGTTTGACCAGCCTCTTCTCCCAAGTTGAATCCATGTCATCTTCCTCGGAAAGAATGAATCTTTCACATGATAGAAGAAAAGTGAGGCATTTATGAGTTTCCCAGAATCCACAGACACATGCTACCAGGACGTGATTCTGACCTGTATCCTTCTCTCAGTGTATCTTTATCAGTTTTGATGGGCAAACTACTATCCACATTTTTGTCATGGCCATAAAACTGAACTGTTGAAAGCCAAGATATGTATTAGTGGCAACATACAGAGACATCATACAACAAAAGGAAGGATGGATATAATCTACATTGAGATTAAAAGAACTGCAAGGTTGAGTTGTCTGATCTCTAATTCTTTCTGCAAGGCTACAACAAAGGGGTCTATTCCTTCATGCAACTATTCTGGGAGGCTGGGATACATAAAATAAAGTTTTTGCTGCATAAAATACCATTTTTCATAGTTTTGGGTTCAAGTATTGCTGATGACATCCACTGCTAAAGAAACTCATCAAAATCCAAGAAATTAGACTACTTGTTAGGCTTCCCCTTATGCTTCAACTAAAAACTGGAGTTCATGTCAGGTATCAGATTATCACAACACAGAATAACAGGACATTAATTTCTATGTGAAGAAAACCAATGCATATTTTAATATGTTCTATTAAGTTAGGGGTGGCAAGTTATATGCAGAAGTATCTATGTATGCATGAAGGTAGCCCCCAATTCTTTCTACAGTAGAGGGGACTGTTCATCATCCTGTTGCTTTCGGAAACCATGAGCAAGCAAATAAATAGCTCATTATAAGCCACTATCTCAGTTTCCTTTTAACAATGAAAGTTGAAAGGGCCATTGTGTGATCTACCCATGTGTTGACATCGGGCAGCAAAAAAGGTACCATTGCATCGGGATTTGGTATCAATATTTTGGAGACCAGGACATAATCCTATGCTAATAAATCCATATTAGAATGTTGCCTGTATTAAGTTAGATGACAAGTTACATGTAGAAATTTGTAAGTCCATGTATGAATGAAGGTAGCCCCCAATTATTCCTTAAGTAGAGGGGACTGTTCATCATTCAGTTTCTTTCGGAAACCAAGGCTAAGCAACTAAATAACTCATCAATTGCCACTGCCGCAGTTTCCTTTCCACTATGAAAGGGCAACTCAATCACCTATGCACACATTTTACAGTGTACCAATATATCAGACTAAAAGCTATTACTAAAGGAGGCTCAACAGCACATAGAAGGATTGTGATTAACTACAGAGGCACAAGCCTACACCATATTTCAGTGTGTTATAGTTGCTCAATTCCATAAAGATTTCAGCACTAGAGCTAATCAGCAATAAAATACGTGCGAGAAGATTGTGGGATCAATTTTGGGGCAACATCTGAGCATGTTTGTATGTGTCATCACAGCAGAACTGCATAGTTTTTGTTCAACTTGCAAGTTACAAGTGTTCCCTGTTCTTTGAACACGTTATTGCTACCATGTATAATTTGGCTTGCCTAACTCATCATTTAATTACCATGATATATTATTCTGAAACCATTTTGTCCAACCGTAAAATATTATCCTAACCAACAAAATTCCCAAACCAATAAGCAAGAAGGGACGAAACGAAGGTAATAATGGCATGCTTTTGCAAGAACAGCAGCAGATCATACCATAATCCTTCATGAACTTCTTGTGGCGATCATATGCGTTGAGCCCCCGGATATGCGACTGGTACTGCCTGCATCCATAAATCCCCCATTCAGAATCATGAGCAACGATTCAGCCTACAAACCGCCCAACACCACAACTCATTGCCTTCTGAAGTAAATCAGGGTTCTCGGACACGATTACTTTGCATATCGCCATGAACAAAAAAGAGAGAGTAGTAAACCATGTAGAACATTGTATAGGACAGAGCATATACTCGTGCAGGGCAGTTAACAGTCTTAACAGCAAGGAATCTACAGAGATGAACAAAAAAAGCTAGGGTTTTCAAAGCCGATTCAAGCCGCAGAAATCAAGGAGTACAAGGCATCAAAACGACGAGTAATAAATTGAGGAAGGTAAATTGTGCCTTACATCTTCTTCTCCTCCCTATCGAAGATGGTGGACTTGAGCCGTCCCAGCGACGCCATCGCGCTCTCTCAAGTCTCAACCCGCTACGGCGCTACGCCTCAGCCTCGCCTCCCGCGACACCCTCAGCAGCCGCGGCGGGCGAAGGAGCACCAGCCCACCGAAGGGATCCACTCCGGGGCACGGGGGAAATCTGGAGGCGGCGGCTGGGAAGAGAGAGCCCGGTGCGGCAGCGTCGGTGGTCCGAGCAATGGCGCGCCGCCGGCGGGGGCGCTTCCCTGGACGGAGCCTTGAGGTGGGAGAAGGTTAACCACGAGGTGGGCCGCGGGCCCTCATGGGCCAACTTGTCTGGTCCATGCTGGCCCATGTCAATCTCAGTACGTGGGCTCGTGGGCTAAGCCCAAGACCATTGGAGCTGGTCTATACGGGCCGGCTTTCTCGGAAGCGACAAAAGCCCAACCGAACCACACCACTCACCCACCCGTCGGAGTCGGTGGGTCGGGTGCTGACTGTCCAAGTTTGGACAGCACAATTTCGGCATCGTGTCCAAGAAAATTTGCCACATCTTTTTTATAGATTCCCTGATGAATTTTATTAGATTTGACGAGGTCGATCTTGTGCATAATTTGAAGTTGAAAATTTAAGTAATATGCATCGCTGTAATTGCAATGTTTTTTTTCTGCGAAATGTAACTGTTGCGAGTGTGAATTGTAATCGTGTTCTAGAAAAGGAATCGTGTTAGTAGTAGGGACAAAGACATAGGTCACATGACAAAGACCCTAGCGTCAACATCGATCTCCTAGGCGTCAGCTTTGGTTATTTGCAACTGAATTTCATGCATCACCATTTTGAGCAATTAGATGGATGTATCTAGACATTATATTATTGTCAATTTGTCATCAACAAGAGACATGTCTGGCATCATCAAGTTTTCGAAGAAACTACGACAACCCTTGACTTTGCGCAACTTTTATTACAGAAGATAAACCACAACAACCCTTGCATTATTAGAAAAATGTTACCGTGGGAACGGGAACGTTACATAAGGAGTCTCATTCATAAATTGAGATGCAAGCAATAAAACCTAAAATCCATAAACCCACAACACACCATGATGCACCATAAAAGAAAAACCAAAGGTACTATATAGATATAGATGCACACATCAAACATTTTTTTTTACAAAACCAAGTCTAATGTAGCTGCCGATTTGGAAAAAAAATCTAGCAAAAAATAAATGAGAAGACAAGTTGAAAAATTCTACAAAATCTGGCCCCAATGATTTCACCAGCTGTCCCACCTCAGAAACACAGAGGCTCATATCGGTCACCAGCTAAAAAATATCAAAAAAATTTGAATGACACAATATTAAATCCACGTGGCGACAACTCATTGGGTCATCCCCCCTGGCCCACCCATCATTTCTCCATCGCCATCCCTTCTCTTATAAACACCAACCAAGCACAAAAATTTCCTCAAAAAAATACCCCAAAAATATCAATTATTGCATAAAACACCTCTCGGCCACCTCCACCCGACCCCCCAAGATGCCGGCCACGGCGAGCGGCGGCGCGCGGCCGGAGGAGCTGACGGCGAGGCTGGCTGCCACGGGCCCTGCCCCCGGCGCGGGCTGCGGCGGCTCCGGCGCCGGCGTCGGCGCGGGCGGAGCGGAGGCGGAGCACGAGCGCGTGCGGGCGCTGCGCGAGATCAAGAACCAGATCATCGGGAACCGGACGAAGAAGCTCCTCTACCTCCGCCTGGGCGCCGTGCCGGCCGTCGTGGCCGCGCTGGCGGAGGCCGGGGCCTCGCCTGCGGCGCTCGTCCAGGCGGCGGCCGCGGTGGGGAGCTTCGCGTGCGGAGTGGACGATGGCGCGCGGGCCGTCCTGGCCGCCGGTGCCGTTGGGCACCTCACCCGGCTTCTCACGCACCCCGACGAGAAGGTAGGGCCAGCTCCTTCACTTGCTCCTTGCTTGTGTCTGCGGGAATCTGGTTGGTTTTAGGATTGAGAAAGAGTTTCTTCTGCGGATTTGTTGCTTAATTGGGCAAAGATCTGTTGCGTCAGGAGAGTTGACGGGAACTAGCAGCAACGTCAACTGCTTGTTGCCTTGTTTCCTGGTGGAGATTTGGGGATATGTTAGTAATTACCCTAGCAATTTGAGCTTGAAATTGGTAAAAAATGGCGGTGATTCCACCAATTATGTGAAAATTGATTAATAATTTCGATTTTTCTTTGGTATCTGCAATTGTTATTGGACGACGTGTGAACCACATAATTCCGTTCCCCATGAACATGTTTTGTAGTGCAGAGGTTTGCGGTAGTTAGAATACGTGCATAATTCTAAGTAACTTTGATGGCAAATAATCATGGATTGGTGGAGAATAAGTTTGCGTTAGGGAATCATGATTGGTGGTTTGTGCTAAAGCCTTGGAATGAGGGCAATTTTTTGAGCTGAACTGTTGGAGAATCTGTTGGCTCAGTTAAGGTGAGAGCTACCCTGGTGGTTGTCATTTCCTTTTCTCTTCTTTTTGCAGCCCTTCTCTTTTCTGCTATCATCAGCTTTCGGTTGAAGTAGTGAAATTATTGTTCATCTTTGCTTGAAATCAGGAGAGTTTGGTAGTGGGTCAATGGTTTGGTTTGGTGGTGGCAATGATGTGCTGGAAAGTTGTCTTTTTTGTGTTGGATTCTGTTGAGTTTGTCTAAATTGATTGATTGAAATCGTCTTCCTCACTTGAGCACAATCTAAAAAATGTGTAAAATAACCTTTAGATATGTTAGGGTAAAACTGGACTTAATGATTAATGCTTGAACATATAACCCACTAAAGGTTCAGACTTCAGAGTGGTAGCGCTCACCCAGCCGTCATGGATTGCAGTTCAAAAGGCTGCATTGGTCAGAATTTCACCACTGATACAAATCCAGTCAAAACATAGTTTGTCACATGTATATTGATGGGATCCTTACAAGGTTGAGTGAATTGTGGAGGTAGTACTGCAAAAAATCAACCAACTGTTTAGTTTGGTGAACACTGGTGTTCACTATTCTAGTATGAGGCAAGAGGTTGCTATATGTGTTACATTGTGGCTATTAAAGGTGAATATAACACGGTGGATGAGTGAAAAAGAAATAAATGAGACAAATTGAGTACTTTGGTAGCTCTCTATTGTCACATCTCAATGTCCTTTCATAACGGCTGCTTTCAACCAATTAATTATATAGGCATTCTTATAAAAGCATTAGGATGCCAGTTTATCTGACGTAAGGATTTGGCTGTCGTTGGTCTTATCTCTTTTCTTTTTCTAGTTTACGGTGGTACAAAATGGTTTTTTTGATATCCGATTTGACAGTTGTTGGTTTTCTCCTTTTTATAGTTTACGATGGGGACAAAATAGTTTTATGATATCTGAAATGTGAAAATGGTTTTTGTGCATGTTAAGGACATAAAAATCACTCTATCTGGCCAATTTAACTAATGCCTGTACCTGCCAATTTCTGATCAGCTAGCCTGTGCCTAACCTTTTCACTTCGAAATTCTCTTTATGAAATGCAAATGCAACTAATTTGTTACTACATAAATCATAAAAATTTTCCATTATGTCTGATGACTTCTTATCTCTGAAATGTTAATTATTTATTATCACTTAAATTCAGCCATTATTTTCTTGAAGGCTGTAGCAGTAGCACATGCAAAATTGTAATAAGTCGGATCCAAGCAACCTTCGTTGCTGAATACATGTTTTTAAATTCTGCGAAGCTGCCAATTCCGATTAATGATTATGCATATTGTTTTGCATGCTGTGATTCAGTAATAATGCTGCATATATTCTATCTGATGCATGTATCATCTTGATTACAGGTTGTGGATGCGAGTGCACGTGCTCTCAGGATGATATATCAATCAAGACTAGCTCCAAAGTTTGATGTTAATAATGGGAAAAACATGGACTTTGTTCTTTCTCTTTTGAACAGTGAGAATGAGAATGTCACTGAGCTGGCTGCAACTATTATATCTCACTCTTGTGAGAATAGCTCAGAACAATTGTCATTATGCAGCGCTGGAGTTCCACAGAAACTTGTTAGCCTTTTTGGAGGTTCTATGAATCTACGAGATGCTTGTTTAGATTCTGTTACCGCAGTCATTCGAAATAACAGAGAGGCTGCTTCGAGATTTGCTTCAACGGACCGTGGAAAAGGTTTTCATTCAGTACTAGGGTTAATACATGATCGGAGTCCACGCACACGATTGCTTGCTTGTCTGTGCTTGATAGCACTTGGGGATGCTTCGCCCTGTCATTTTCAGGACAAACAGATCAAGACTAAGTTGATTATGGTCTTACTTGAGCTAGTTGAAGAACCTGGTGATGTAGGAGATGAAGCTCCGTTGGCATTAACCACACTTATTAAAGACAGCTTGGAACTGCAGAAACAAGCCCTTACAACGAATGCAGTTGAGAAGCTCAGCAACCATCTGCTAGCAAATTCTTTGGAGACAAAGCGAGCAGTGACCATATTGCTTGCATTATCTGAACTTTGCTCAAAACTGGAAGAGTCAAGATCGCAGCTTATGTCTGTTGAGGTATGTGAAGTTCCAAAGGTGTCATTTCTAATTCAATATTCTGTAGAGTCCTACTATTGGTAATTTCTGATAGGTTAGTAAATAAACTGTGTCAATTTCAGCTCCCAACACTTGATTTGAAAATAATGGGTTAATATGGTTGTATATTGTCAAATAACCTATGACTAATAACATATCTCTTAAATAGGTATCAACCTTAATCCTTGAAGCATTGAAGCATGATTGGGCTGATATCCGTATTGCAGCATGTTCATGTCTGAAGAATATCTCCAGGTCCCCAAAGGTAATTTGCATGCATCTTGGCATGTCAACCTTTGTTGTTCTTGTTCATCCAGATGATTCAGTTAATGTATTTAATATCCAGGTACTCAGTGGGGGCCGGTTATCATGTGATACAGTTATTGGTCCCCTGGTTCAGCTTTTATATGACTCATCTACTTCAGTCCAGGTAGTGTGAATCCTGTAAAATCTACATTAGTGTTGTCCTAATTCATTGTTTTTTTTTTCTGGGGAGGCAAAGTTTAGTTTCTTCCAAGTTCCTTTTCTTCATTGCCTCATTGGTCGAATCAAATTATGAACATGGGTTTTGAATATTTTCAATGCATAGCATGGACTGATGTATTTGCCCACCCGTCTCTTAACATCTTGCCTTGCCTCCTTGAGTTAAAACTGCATGGTAGCTTAGCTTACCCCTTTGTGTCATGGTGGTTGCAGTTTTACCTAGACGATCAAATCATTAAATGAGCTCTATCTACGGCCAGTGTTACATGGACACGGGTGCGGGTGTCCGATTCGGCAAATCCCAAAAAACAGGATTCGAGGATTCGTCTAATACTTTTTTATATATATTTAAATAAATAGAGGAAATAAAAAGAAAAAGGGAAAGAAGAAGAGAAAAAGAAAAGAAAGAGGGAATGGGCTGAAAGAATTCGGCTGGCCCAGCCCACTAGTCAGCCCAACATACACATATACCCTAATCTACTTCTCTCCCAGTCTCCTTCCGTCCATCTCCCTCCCACCCGCCGCCACCAGAACTCGTCTCTCTCTGTCTCGGTCCCTCCCTCCGTCTCCCCTCCCTCCCTCTCTCTGTAGAAGGCGATGACCAGCGGCGGCGCCCAACATCAGGGATGACGGCCAGCAGCGGCAGATCCTGTCACTGGACGCCCGTCACTGGACGCCCGCAGGAAGAAGGGTCGCTGCTGCCGCCATGAGAAGCGTTGGATCGAGGACACCACGAGACGCTGCCGCCCGCAAGAAGGGATGCGGCTGCAGGGTGTCTGATACGTGTCGCATCGTGTCCGACGCGAATCGACTCGCTGATACGCGTCGACGCGCCAAAATTTTTTCCGACACGCGAGTCCATGTAACACTGTCTACGGCACTCTAATTACAATGTTTGGCTAGGATTCTTCTTTCCGAAAGGACATCACGCTCTGTGGAATGTTTGATCAATTGCTGCTTAGTGGCATTGGATCATATAGAATTGTTAATTTGAACGCGAACAAAGAAATTGCATACCTTAGATGCATCTTTATTTATTTTTTTTGGCACCCAATTTCCATAGAACACCCTGCAGAATTTGGTTTTAAAAATATAAATTTTGCGCATCAACATATAGTTGCACAAAAAATGACCTAAAATCTAGGAGGTGAACTTGCATCACTGCTAGTGTTTATTACTGAAGCAATCTTTCTTGTTTCTGAAGCAGTGCTACATTCAGTATTGACAATCTGTAAAACATCAGAACTTTAGGTCTTTTAGCAATTAGGATTAGATTAAAAAATACATATCAATATGCATTAGCACAAGCATGATTCAAATGCTAGGAGGTAAACTTCCTAGCCTGGGAATTTGTATCCTTCAGCATTTCCTTGCTTTATGAGTTGATCAGCCCTTTACGACTAAAACTGTGGTACATTCGGTGTCGATTATAGCTGTAATTTCAAACATCAATACTCCAAGTCATTATAAAGCCATTAAGACACATTAGAAAGATATCTTATCAATGCTAAGTCATATAATAACTAGCTCTAAACACCCTATTTTGATAATCTGCACCTTTCTCAGCTTTATTGTTCAAGCAACCTTTTTGTCAGCAATTAGCGATATTGTGAAATATATGTATTTAGTTCTTTAATCCACCATGATCCGATAAGAAGTTTCCAAATCTATCACTCACCTATTGATCTGATCTCGTCACAGGTTGCTGCCCTTGGTGCTATTTGCAATATTGCTGTTAATTTGACACCCAGGAAATCACTTCTTCTTCATTCTGGGGTTGTCTCACAACTTGTTCATTTGTCAAAGTCCATGGACCCAACATTGAGGCTCAAATCTGTTTGGGCTCTCAGAAATTTGATGTTCCTTCTGTGTCCAAAGGATAAAGACTTCATTATTAAGGAGCTAACTTTATCTACTCTGTCAAGCCTCATATGTGGTAAGTCTAACGCATAAAAATGATATTAGGGAGCTACCACACTATCTTGATTGCTAATTGTGAAATGTTTTGCAGATTCTGAACATTTTGTTCAGGAACAGACCTTGGCTCTTGTGCACAATCTTGTTGATGGATATGTGGACTCTGCTAATTATGTCATTGGTGAAGATGGAATGGTTATCGATGCTATTTCAAGACAACTGAATAATGCATCTTCCCTGGGGGTCTGCATTCAGGTCTGTTTTTAAAAACTATATCCTATTTATTTACTTATATTTTAAAGATATGTAATATGTCAATCCAAATGGATTTTTTTGGAAAAAAAACTCTGGAGGGGTAGGGGAAGAGAAAAAAATCTATTCCGATAAACTGCATACTTTTGTATCCCATTTTTTGGTATTTCGGGATGTGCTTCTCTATGGCTTAGCTATAAAAGATTGGAAAAAAACCCCACTGTAGGGCAAGTCACTGATCATGCTGTCTACTCTCTTTAGGGTATGTTTGTACTTGCAAACATTGCGGCTGGAAATGAATCGAACAAGGAAGCTGTGATGAATATTCTTCTTCCTCACCGAGCAGATAATATCAAGCCATCCTTTGTCGTGAACTTTTTGCAAAGCAAGGATAAACAGTTGCGGGTTGCCACTCTGTGGTGTCTTCTGAATTTGATCTACCCAAAATGTGAAGCCTCATCTGGTCGAATTGTCAGACTACAAAATGCTGGAGTGATCCTACAAGTGAAAAGCATGATAAATGATCCCTGCTTGGATTGCAAGGTACTCCCTCCTCTTAACTGAGCCAACCTGTTTGACCACAAGATTGTGCTTCTTGGGAGAAGTTCTCCAAATTTATCTTGCTGTGTTGATATACCTAACGTGCAATGCCGTATCTCTTCTGCAGCTTAGAGTACGAATGGTGCTTGAGCACTGTGTGGACAATGCTGATGATTGTTTCATGTGAGCAACTGGTATTTCATCTAGGCGTCCAAAAATTAGTGAACCATATTCAGATGAGGGAACAAGAAATCAGTGTGCTATGTATCCGATACATGCCCTGAACCATGGAGCCTGAACATGAGCAGGAAGTTTCACTGATCTCCCTGGGTCAGCTCGAGCCAACTGGTGCCTTTTTTTGCACCACAAGGATCCACCAACCGGCATCTGTTGTGCATACTGTAGATCATCATGTTGTAACTGTGCCATCCTCGAGAACTCGAGCTGCCTGCTCCAAGACTGAATGATCTCAGCACTAGCTCCAGGAATCCCATTTTTCCCAGTGCCTTCCGAACCCAGTGCTTGAGTCGCATGTTTTGACTGTATAATTGAGGTACTGCTTTGCTGCTGTGGCTGCTGTTGTACAAAAAGTGTATTCCTGTTTGAATAAGTCCGTTTTCCGCTCACCTATGGGTTAGTTGTTGTCCATGGATATTTCCATGTTCTTGAAAAAAATAAAGCAAAAGTTTATGAATGTTTGAGTCGCAAACCAAATTGTGTGCCTAGGTTTGTGATTAGCTAGCTGGTTTTGGGTTCATTGTGATGGTAGCCCAACCGCACAAATAGCAGCTAGCTCAGACGTTGTCCATCTCCAAATTTCAGAAAGCCGGTGCTGTTTTTTCGACTTTTATGTACGTATTTTGCTAGCGGTTTTGCCATCTGCAAGGTTTCAATATTTTTAAGAGATTTACTCCTTGTCAATCGACTGAAATCTTGGACTATGGATGACCCTACTATTCCAAAATATTTTTATCATCAGAAGAAAAAGATAAGTGTCGATAGTCAAATTTGGTAACGCACTAGGACTCCGCTTAAGATTCAGATTGGAGTTTTTTTTAGGTCAAACTAAAATTGAAGTGTTCGTGCGTGTGTATTGTGTTTATTTGGCAGAAAAATTAAAAGAGGCCATTTACCTGTAAATTAAGAGGAGATTTTCATAATTTTTTCACATTACATTACACGAGCATGCCTTCTGCCATGGATGACTAATCGTTTGTGAACAAAGGAAAGGATTGGGTTTGTTCACGTCGTAATTGCATTGGACTCATGCCAACGTGGCATGGATGACTAATCGTTTTTCTTTTCCAAGGAGACAGCCAGGAAGGATAGAGTACGCGTCACCAGTAGAACAAAAAAAGTCAAACAGTGCACGGACCGCATGTTATCATGGATGAACAACTGTTCCAAAATATTTTCACACCAGAAAAAAAAAGAAGTGTCGATAGCCAAATTTGGTAATAATGCACCTGGGCTCCGCTCAAAAATCAGATTGGAGTTTATCATCCGTAAAACTAGAATTAAAGTGTTTGTGCGAGATTTTCATATCATGGATTTTATATACCACATCCATGCTACCGCGAGTATATGTCTTGGACATGTCTTCTTTACACAAGCCATGTAAACCGCCTGGTCTTGCGTTATGGGACGCGGCACTACCGGACTGTGGTCATTTGCTGAGTTTGACGAGTGTCTTTTGTCGGGCGCTCGACAAATCTTTGCCGAGTACATGTTTGACCCTCGACAAAATAAAGTAGACGGTTCTGACAAAATAAAGTAGAAGGTTACAACAGCTGACGGTGACGGAAGCTTTACTGAGCGTCAGGTCACGGCACTCGGCAAAGGGGCTAAGAAAACGATTTTTGAAAATTTATTTTGCCAAGTGTAATTAGAAAATACACTCGACAAATAAATTTTATAAAGATTTTGAAAATTTATTTTGTTGAGTGTCGTTAGAGAAAAAACACTCAGCAAAAAAATTTTATAAAGATTTTGAAATAAAACTTTATTTTGCCATGTGCACCGAGAGTTTTTTTTTTGGGTTACATGGCAAAGCCCCTCTATCGCGTGGCCGACAAAACACTCAACAAACGGTCGAGCGCTCGGCAAATTAGCCATTGCCAAAAACACTCGGCAAACGGTCAGGCGCTCGGCAAATTAGCCGTTGCCAAAAACTCTCAACAAACGGTTGGGCACTTCCGGCAGCTGTGCCATATGGACACAATGTTTTCCGCAATCATTAACCATGTTATAACTGCAGATCAAGCAGTCGGCAAAATATATAATTCCGGATGAATTATACTCTTGATTTTGTCTTTCAAAAATTATACTCTTGATTTTGCCTATAAGACTACGCATCTGTTGAGAGAACCAATCTCAAGTCACCCAACAAACACTGAATCCATCATCTGACAATAAAATATAAACAAAAGCCTGGATGAAAAACAAAGACTCAATCATTTTTTTTTAAAAAAAATCTAACCATGCTATCTACACAATGGCACAATGCCTAGCGCAACAATAATGGATGGATCAATTAAAAAAAACAATAATGGAGGGACGCCACCTCCTTTCCTCCTTGCCCTTAGTCATCGTCGTCGTCATCATAGATCTCTATCTCCTCCACGGCTTGTCATGGTACTGCTGCAGGATGGCCATCTTCTTGTCGTACAAGCTCCGGCCGCAGGTCGGGGTCGTCATCATCTTCGGGTTCGGGGTAGTTGAGACAGGGAGGGGGTCTCGGGGGGCCTCAACAGCAGGCAATTAATGTAGCCTTCGCCCACAGAAATCACCTCCATTGGCCCTCTTCTTCTTCTCCGGCGTCTCCTTCGCCGCCGTTTCCATCAAAGCAACACAGCTACGACGATGGAAGAACCTGTAGTTGCTGGATTGGATTGGATCACGTCCAGGATGGAACAGAGACAGCACCAATCAGGAACAATGTATGGAGGGAAAACAAAGTATGTGAACGTGAACAAATAACAGATTCAGGTTGAGTTGTACTAGTGTTGTACATGTACTTGGACAAAGGATGGGCCGGCGACGGGCGCATCTCTCTGCCGCCACCACCACCACGTCCTCGATGCGATCTCCAAGCAATTCCAAGAAATCCAAAATATTCTTGCAATCGTCCAGAGTTCAGGAGCAACACGCCCGGAATATTAACAATATTGAAACCCAACAATACCCAGAGTTCAGGAGCAATGCGCATTGGAGACCAACATGACCTCGGCTACCAACAAAATGTTACTCCCTCCATCCCAATTTATAAGTCGTTTGACTTTTTTAGCTCCAACTTTGACCACTCGTCTTATTCAAAAAACTATGTGAAATATCAATTTTTTGTTATGACTTGCTTTATTAATGAATATTATTGAAGAATGGCTTAAATTTGACTATATTTGCACAATTTTTTTGAATAAGACGAGTGATTAAAGTTGGGGTAAAAAAGTCAAACGACTTATAAATTGCAATGGAGGTAATATTAAATATTGGATGTGTCTCCTCCTCAATCGATTGAAAGTTTGTCTAGTTCTCAATCACCATCCTGCACCGTTGGATTTAAATCCAATGCCCCCTGCTCATCTTCTTCCTTCCTCCCTTCTTCAACAACTGCTCCCACCCGATGCCTGCCTGCCCCCGCCTTCTTACCGCCGCCGCCGCCTAGTCCCTCCCCAACCCTCCGGCGTGGGCGAGCTAGGGCCTCGCCGGAGCTCCGCACCACCTCCTCCCACCGCCGCCGCCCCGTCAGCGCTCCGCACCATCACCTCCCGCCATCCTCGCCCCCGCCCCTCCCTGGCCCGACTGCCATCCCTCACCGCCCGGGCCGACGGCGGCACCGCCGCTGGCCTTGCCGCCCCCACGCCCACGACCACCGCCGGGCTGGCCTGCCGCCGCCGGCACTCCTTCTAAGGAGTGCGGTGAGCACTGGCCCCGGCAACCCCCAAACCCGAACATGAAACCCAAACCCTAACCTTGCCGGAGCTCACCGGAGTTGGAGAAGAAGGGATGACGAGGAAGAAGAAGGTTATTTTTTTTGAGTGGATTTCCAAGATTTCAGTCGATTGACAAAGAGTAAATCTCATATTAATATGGTGCCGTCCACTGTTTGTCTTTTTTTTTCTTTCTTTCTTCTCGTGATGACTCGTAGTCTATCCTGCCTCTGTGGAAAAGAAACACGATTCGGCAAGCAACCATGGCTTATTTGCATGAGTCCAATTAGAACGTGAACAACCTTTCCATCTACAACCCGGCCGATCCAACCCAAGACTTGTTTTTTCCCTATACTTTATCGTGTTTTGGCTGCATATATATTGTTCAAAACCAGGCTTTCCCCCTTATACTTTATCGTGTTTTGCCTGCATATATATTGTTCTAAACCAGGCCGACGGTGTCTCTATTCCATCCTCAGCTCAGATCCAATCCGGGACCTGCAGCTTTCGTCATCCGTGCACCATCTCTGAGCTATGATGGAGTCGAAGGCGGCGGTGGCGGCAGAGAAGCAGAAGAAGGAGAAGAAGATGATGAAAGAGGTGGTTAGGGTAGGCGAGTGGAACATCAACTATGTCCTGGATCACCCCCCACGGCCCTCACGCAGCTTGTTATTCACCGAAGAAGAGGACCCCATGCTTGATCTTAGCCGCCGGTCACCGGAGCTGGTGGAACTGCACCGACGTGGTAGAGCCTTACTCAAGGCCTATTATGACGGGGAAATGGCCGTCCTGCAGCAGTACCATGACAAGGGCTACGCCGCGCGGGAGATCAAGGTCTATTACGATGAAGACAACAAGGACTAACCTAGATGATCTCTGCAAACATGTAAGGGCGCAGTGATAGGAAACAGTAGTATATATGAGGTATTAGGTGTGTGATTAAAGGTTTTTCTTCCAGGATTTCTTGGTCAGATTGTTTTTTTTAAGGGAAGTATTAATTTTCTTTTTTGAGGGATTAAGGGAAGCATTAATTAATTGTTTGTTTCGAGATTTGTAGATTGGTTCCTTGTTAATTTGGAGAATTGTAGGTCGGCTAATTGATCGTATGCTCCATCTATTGAAATATTTGCCGCTTTTGAATTTTGGACCATTAGTCTTATTTTAAAAAATAGATAAACATTATTTATTTTGTTTTGTGACTTCCTTTATTTTATTTTTTTTTGCGAATCACACAGTACAGATGCAGAGGCTCACAAACACGCACGCACATTAAAGGTGCGTTATTTGCAATAATTTTTTTAAACAAGTCAAACATTATGAGAAAAAAATCTATAGCAACAAATATTTCGATACGTATGGACTATGTAGAATAATATTTCCTTGATTGATTTCATGAAAGGAAAGAAATTAAAAGACACACTGTAACAACGATATACTACAAAGCAACTCCAGAGTCTAGCTAAACCGATTCGGATAGGTAAAAATAAAAAAGCAGAGGTGAAAATGTGATCCAACATACTCTTCTTTTTCCTCTTTTTTGTATCTCGCTCTGTATCCCCTCCCCTTGGCCAGCGAGCTGCAGACACTCCCCTTTTCTCGCGCCAATTTCTCCTGCGATCCCACGTTTCCTCCCGCCCTTGCACTTGTTAGAGCATCTCCAAGAGCTTCAAATCACACTAGGCAAATTCCAATTTAACTAGTGATTTAGCAGCTATTTAGCTTATTAAAGGGTGCGAAAACCAACAGACTAGTGAAATCTCTCTCTTCATATCCAACTCTCTTCTCTCCTCTCCTCTCTCTAACTCAATGTTTTTTTCAAAAAAAATTCTGCCAAACAGGTACGATACATATATTACGCATACAAAGCACTTTAATTTTCTTCTGGTGAGCCGTAGTCTATCCTGTCTCCCTGGAAAACAAACACGATTCGTCACCCATGGCACATTGGCATGAGAGTCCGATGCAATTACGACGTGAACAACCGGATGAGTCCATGCACAACTCAACAAACCCCCAAGCCTTTTTTCCCCTTTAATTGTGTTTTGCCTGCCTACATTGTTCTCGACCTGGCCGGCGGTGTCTCTACTTTTCCATCCTCAAGCTCAGATCCAATCCAGGACCTGTGCAGCTTTCGTCATCCCAGCGGCTGCACCATCTGTAAGCTAATACAATGGAATCGAAGACGGCGGCGGCGGCGCCGGAGAAGAAAAAGAAGGAGAAGAAGATGATGAAAGAGGTGGTTAGGGTGGACGAGAGGTCCATGTATTGGCTCCTGGATCGCCCCCCACGGCCGTCACGCAGCTTGTTATTCACCGAAGAAGAGGACCCCATGCTTGATCGTAGCCGCTGGTCCCCAAAGCAGCTGGAACAACATCGAGAGGGTAGAGCCTTCCTCAAGGCCTATTATGACGGGCGAATGGCCATCTTGCAGCAGTACCATGACAAGGGCTACGCCGTGCAGGAGATCAAGGTCTATGACTATATATGAAGACAACAAGAACTAAGCTAGATGATCTCGGCATGTATACATGCTAAGGGCATAATGCTGGGACACAGTAGTATTGAGTATTCGGTGTGATTATTGCAGGTTAATTTTCTTCCAGGATTTTTTGGTCAGATTGTTTTTTTAAGGAAGCATTAATTGTTAGTTTGGGGACTTGTGTTACTACTAGTTATTTTGGAGAATTGCAGACTGGCTAATTGATCGTATACTCCTCCATCTATATCGAAATATTTGTCGTTGCTGAATTTTGGACCATTTGTCTTATTAAAATAAATTGTATCATTAACTCTAAATATTTCGATACGGATGAACTACATAGAATAGTATTTGTATCATACTCCATCCATTCCAGAAATAATGCAGATAGCTTCTCGAGGAGTCAAACGATTAGAGCTTTGACCAAATTTATATTAAAAAAAATACAAACATTCATAATATAAAATAAGTAAACATTAGATTAGTTGTAGAATATATTTTTATAGTCAAATTATTTAAAAACATAAATGCTCATACTATTTAATATAAAGTTGGTCAAATATGAAACACTTTGACTGACACGATTCCCATAATTACATTCTTTTTTGGGACGGAGGGAATAATAGCTCCTTAATTGATTTCTTGAAAGGAAAGAAATCCAAAGACGCACTTTAGCAGTGATATACTACAGCAACCTTACATAGCACTAAATTCATTGTCTTGTCACTACCATATACATGTTGTGTAATTAATGTAACACGAGTTAAGCTCCAAGAGACTAGTTAAACCGATTCAATTAGGTAATAAAAATGAAAAAGTGAAGGTAAAAACATGATTCAAAATACTCTCCTTCTTCCTCCCTTTTTTTATCTTGCTCTATATCGCCTCCCATTAGCTAGCTATCTGCGGCCTCTTTACTCACGCTGATTTCCCCCGCGCGCCCTCCCACCCTTCCACCTGTTATGATTTGAAGAGTCTATTGGTTTTCAATTTTTTACCATCCTTGCTTGTAAAACTCTAAATTTGGCTAGAATTATACCTAGGCTCTTGAGATGTTCGGTATTTCTTCTTGGCCCCATAAAAAATGCAATACTAAGCATCTAGATGCTCTTATTTTTAAGGGACTATTTCTAGTAAAGCTTCGTGTCCACCAATAACGAGAAGATTTTGCCAATTCTAATTAGAATTGGCCCCCACTAATTCTTTGTCGCATGTGTCATTCATGTCATCGATCATGTGCAAACATCATTGATATATATTTAGCAAAGAAACACGATTAGTCACCCATGGCACATTGGAATGAGTCCAATGCAATTACGACGTACGTGAACAACCGGCTGAGTCCATGCACAACTCAACAAACCTCCAAGCCTTTTGTTTCCCTTAATCATTTTTGCCTGCATATATTGTCCTCGGCCAGGCCGGCGAAAGGCGGTGTCTCTATTTTTCCCTCTTCACAGCTCTGATCCAATCCAGGACCTGCAGGTTTCGTCGCCGCCATCTGCGAACTACAATGGAATCGAAGACGGCAGTGGTAGAGGAGGAGAAGAAGATGATGAAAGAGGTGGTTAGGATGCGTGAGAGGCACATCGATGGTCTCATGGAGTGCCCCCCACGGCCCTCACGCAGCTTGTTATTAACCGAAGAAGAGGACCCCATGCTTGATCTTAGCCGCTGGTCCCCGGCGCAGGTGGAACAACGCCGAGAGGGTAGAGCCTTCCTCAAGGCCTATTATGACGGGCGAATGGCCATCCTGCAGCAGTACCATGACAAGGGCTACACCGTTCAGGAAATCAAGGTCTATGACGATGAAGACAACGAGGACTAAGCTAGATGATCTCGGCATATATACATGCTAAGGTCGCAGTGCTGGGAAACAGTAGTATGGGGTATATATTAGGTGCGTGATTGCAGGTTTTTCTTTCAGGATTTCTTGGTCAGATTGTTTTTTCAGGGAAGCATTAATTATGTTGTTTGTTTGGAGACTTATAGTTGGTTACTTGTTAGTTTGAAGAATCGTAGCCCGGCTAATTGATTGTAGTTATATTAATTAACTGAAATTTGGGGTCAGACACTACCGGATTCAGCCGGTTTGCCGTGAGCCCTAAGGCTCACGGCAAAGGGGCAAAAGCTCACGGCAAAGCCTTTGCCGTGAGCCGGCTCACGGCAAAAATCGTATCGGCAAAGGGGCCTTTGCCGTGAGCCAAAAACCAAGCTCTCGGCAAACATTTGCCGTGAGCCAAGAAATGCCTTCGGCAAAAAAAAGTCACGATGACGGGCGAACCAACGGCGTTAGTGGGGCCCGCTCGGATGTTTGCCGTGAGCCCTGGAACTGGCTCACGGCAAACACAGGCTCTTTGCCGTGAGGCTCCAATACGGCTCACGGCAAAGAGAGGCCGTTTGCCGTGAGCCTTGGTCGCGGCTCACGGCAAACAGAGGCCGTTTGCCGTGAGCCTTGGCTGGGGCTCACGGCAAACAGATGCCCTTTGCCGTGAGCCAGAGCCAAGGCTGACGGCAAAGAGGCACTCCTAGCCCACCTGGCAGGAGCGACTTGTGGGCTCTTTGCCGTGAGCCTAGGCCCTGGCTCACGACAAAGAGCCCAGAAAATCCCAGAAATTGCTCTTTGTCGTGAGCCTGTGCTAGTGGCTCACGACAAATTAGCCTTTTGCCGTGAGCCTGGGTCGATTCCTCACGGCAAACAATGGCACCTGGCCTATTTTTTTCTGTTTTTTTGGTATATGATACCCCAATCAAAAATGTGTCACACAAACAGTTTACATATACATTGCACAACCACATAGTCATCACAATAAGCATTACAGGCAGTTTATATAGACATTGCACAACCACACATAGTTAATACAACGAGAAAGGAAAACTAGAAGTTCGACGACATCCAAACCAAGTTCGACCACGACATTCAACGACAAACAATAGAGTTCGACGACATCCAAACCAAGTTCGACCACGACATTATCAAGTTCAATCAAACGACAACAAGTTCACTACCTAGTAGTACGGCCTTCGTTCCCAAGGGTTGGAGGGGGAGGGTGTGGATAAATCCTGATCCTGTGGGTTTGCCTCCGGCGTCGGAGACGGCTGAGAGCCCCAATGCCCCCAAGGTGACATAGTAGTAGGTGGGCCTCGTGGCGTCGGCTGAGATCCCCAAGTCCCCAAGGCGACACAGTAGCACCAGGCGACACATTAGCAGCAGGATCATTTGATGCCGCCAATAAACCCTGCACAAAGAATAAAATATTGCACATGTGGGGAAAGAATTAAGTTACCAACATACAAACTAAATCATTCACATATACTCACAGGTGTGTGTTGACGAGGCGCTGGGTACAATTGAATCTGTGGCGGAGGTATAGAGATCTGAGCACCCACATTCTGCATCCAAAGGTACATCTGGCTCATGGAGGCCTCTATTTGCTCCCGTTGGCTTCTGTCTTCTTGTAGCTGGGCCTGCAATGAATATATGTTAGAATTCAAATTAATAGTATCAGAATTTAAAAAAGCCCGAAGCAAACAGAAATAACCTGTAGACTCGCTATCTGCATCTGGTCAACGGTTTGTCTTGGGCGTATCGCATCGCTTCCGCTCGACGCCCTTGCTCGAATCTCAGAGAGTCTTGGTGTCGAGGCCGAGTCGATCGTGCCGTCACCCATCCAGTAACGCCCATGCTTTTTGCCTCCTCCTACCTCCATGACGATTCGTCCATCAAAGTTCTGGGTGCTTGGATCGTACTCCGACCCATGGACCTCCCTTGCCCTCTGTGTGTATGCACTAAGCCGTGGGGCGATTGTCGGATTTGTGTACGCTGAGGCCGGTGTCTCCATGCTGAAGTCAGTGTCTGCCGTCGCCTTGCCCATGTGAGCTAAAGCGTACGCCTTCACCTCGCCACAAAGCTGGCCACCATGTGAATCAGACTGCAAACAATGAGTGTAAGGTTGTTAGATATTTATCACTATGTCTAACATCAAAGCAAAGAAAGGTTTCCGCTTACCTATGTTTTCACAAATGCCCTGAGGTTTTGGTTGCCTTGATGGTGCACTGGTCCTTGCATCTTCAAACGCTTTTCCCGGGCAAGGTTGTGCTTCGCCAGCCATTCAGCAGAGCACCACCTATCCACCATTCTTTCCCAGGCTTGTGCGTGATTATTACACCAACTAACAGACGCCTACAAGACATGAATTGAACGTAGAATATCAAATGAAGCATGTTTATTCTCAGAAAAGAAGAGTCTTAAAGGTTGTTAGTTACCTGGAGGTATTGCCCCCTGTTCAGCGTCATCTTTCTTGCCTCCTCCTTGGTGACCCTCGTGAGAAGCACTTCTGCGTGGTAATTAATGATAGCCTGGATGCGCGCCTCATAATGCATGTCATGCACTAGCTTTTTGCAGGCTCTATGAGCATTACCCTGCGCTTCTCCCTCATATCCATTCTCGCACCTGAAGAAATCCTGCATATACATACAATATTTATATGCTCTGAATGCAATGAATAGAGTAATGTAGTGTGAGGTCAACTTACCCATAACTCGCCCTTCACCCGCTCCGCCACGTTATCATAAAGCCTGTCCAAAAGATCTCGCTGGTCCACCGCTGAGTAGTAGTGTTCAAAAGTGAATGCCGGCTCGTACACACCACCATGCAAAACCATGCCAGAGAAGTGTTCCCTGCACAAAAGGCCTAGTATGCCATTGACAAGGCGTGTATGATCACCTGCGCCCACAATCTTCCAACTCCTGAAATGTGATCAATTTTATTGAGATTTGCAGTATATCATATGAAGAATATTGATCGAGTCAAAAGTGCTTACTTCTGCCCATATGGCCTAATCACCGGGTGTTTGTGAGGAGGTGGTCGTTTCGGAAGGGTCGATGGACCTCGCAACCAAACTCTCGGTGGATCTCCAACGGCCTCCTCGTACCCCTGGTGCCCCACACCCCCCTCATCGGCCTCCTCCCCATCGTCGTCCTCCTCCTCCCCATCCTCCTCCTCCTCCCCCTCCCCATCCTCCCCATCCTCCTCCTCCTCCCCCACCTCCCCATCCTCCTCCTCCTCCTCCTCCGCCTCCTCCCCATCGTCCTCCTCCTCCCCCTCCCCATCCTCCGCCTCCACCGACTCGTCCTCCGACTCCGGGTGCTGTGCGGGTGGTACAAAGTCATCGTCTTCAGAAGACGACGACTCCTCCTCAAGTGGAGGTGGCGGTGACCTCCACCCTCGACGCCTGCGCCCCGTACCAGCCCCCTGACCACTCCCGGACCCCACACCACTGCCTTTTGGGCAACCCCTACCCCTCCTCTGCCCCTCGCCTGACCCCTGCCTCTGCTCAAGTAGTTGATTCGATCTTTGGTACACGGAGTTCACGTTCCTCACCTTCCCACCCGCCATATCTGTTCAATCACCTGTCAATAAAAAGAATAGGCAAATTAGCACAAATAAACAAGATATACTATAGAAATTAGAAAAATAAGGAGAATATAAATTAAATTAACATAGCAATACAAATAAACTAAAATATTAAGGCATGTACAATTTTTTAGAAATAATAATCATCATCATCAATATTAACTTGTTGGTAATACTCATCATCACTATCACGTGCGTCGATATCATCATGGTCATGCTCCGAAGGAGGAATGTTATCACTGTCATCATTTAATTGCAATCGCTCAAGTAATTGTAAGTCCATCACATTTTCAACCTCATCTCCATCGTCTTCGTCACCTAAATCTTCATTGTCTACTTCCATTCCAATCGTTTATGCTAAATCTATGACAAAACTCCCTTCAAGTCCATCTTCTTGAAAGAATTCTCCCTCATATGTGTTTGGATCTATATTATAATCATCACTGTTTGGGACAGGTAATTTACCATGTGGCGATACCTTATACACAACATCCCACCCCTGAAGACGCACGTCGGTCTTACAAGGGTATTGGAGAAAATAAACTTGTGTGGCCTGTTGAGCGACAATATAGACATCGTCTCCTCGATATACAGATGATTGTCGGACTTCGACTAGCCCAAGGTTTGGGGTTCGTCTCACTTGTTCGGGATCAAACCAATGATATTTAAATATGACAGGATTAAATTCTCGACGACCACGAAACCTCAATTCATATATTTCCTCGATTCTTCCATAATACTCGACCCCATTAGAGCCCATCGTAAAAACTCCACTATTAGTGGTTCCTCGATTGGGCGGACTACGCTCGTGTGTTGTTGTGTGAAAGCGATATCCATTGACATCATAACCAGTAAACGACCTGACCTTATTGCCAAAGCCATTGGCAACCTGTCTCAATTCGGCACTCATGGTAGAATCGGATCCACCCTTCTGTTTGAACCAAGAAATGATATCAGGCATTCCTGATCCCGCACCTTCCCTAAGAAGTCTATCAGATTTCTGAGGCGTTGCTTCCCTGGAACGACGCCAATATTGGTGATGAAATTCCCTGTATCAACAAGACACAACGGGTTGGATGCAGAATAGTTACTACTCGAAAACAGAATAGACACAAGGGGTTGGATGCAGAACTTACAACATGTACGGCTTCACTTCGTCGAGGTTGGTCAAGACATATAGCATGATCTTGCGCCACTCTGACATGTTCAAAGCCTTATTGGTCGCGCCACTTGCACTGCCCAATTGCCCTCGAAAAATGCTAAGATTTGATTCATTGGGCCCAGTATTGTAACGAGGAAGAGGATTATGCACGCTAGGGAGATTGTCTGAATAGTATTTTGTTGTGAAGTTTGACACCTCCTCCAGAATGAATGCTTCTGTAATGGATGCTTCAATTTTACATTTATTTCTACATTTAGTTCGAAGAGTCTTTTGACATCTCTCGACTGCATAGCACCAACGGTTTTGGGCATTCCCACCCATTCTGGCCTCATACGGGAGGTGCAAAATCATATGCTGCACCGGGTTAATGAAACCGGGTGGAAAGATCTTCTCCATTTTACATAGCAACACCGGTGCCAATGTTTCCATCTCGTGTATCACGGTTCGAGATATCTCCTTTGCACAAAGCTGGTGGAAGAAATAGATTAACTCTCCCAACACTAGCCAGACCTGGTCGGGGACATAGCATCGGACCATCACTGGAAGAAACCGCTCAAGCCAAATGTGGTAGTCATGACTCTTGAGCCCATTGACTCGCATGGTGGCAAAGTTAACTCCTCTCCTCCAATTGGCCGCATATCCATCAGGGAACATTAATGTTTGGAACCATTCTTGTACTTCCCTCCTTTGTGCCCTCGTAAGAACGTAATCGGCCTTAGGCTTCGTCCAGGTCTTGCCTCTAGTGGGAGGCACCATATTCATCTTTGGTCTACCGCACAACGTTGCTTGATCTACTCTAGATTTAACATTGTCTTTTGTCTTATCAGAAATGTCCATGACTGTTCCGAATAAAGCGTAGCATTATTCTTCTCAGTGTGCATCAAATCAATGTTATGTGGAAGAAGAATGTCTACCATATAGGGGAGCCTCCACCATCCTGAACTATGAGTCCAGTTATGATCCTGACCATATCCTACAAAACCACCTTGTTGGTTGGCCTGTAGACCAGATACCTGAGCACAAACCTCAGCACCGGTCATAATGTGCGGTTGAGGGTCTGTAACTACAAGACCTTTCGTGAAGTTCTTTATGTCTCGCCTGAATGGATGATTCAGAGGGAGGAATTGCCGATGTTTGTCAAACGCAGAATACTTGCCCCCCTTCTTCAACCAAATGAACTTCAAAGCTAACTTGCATATTGGGCATGGCATCCTACCATGCACACACCAGCCGCAGAATATCCCATATGCTAGGAAGTCATGCAGGGAGTAGTGGTACCAAACATGCATTATAAAATTTCTCTTTGTAGCTCGGTCATACGTCAGTACCCCTTCCTCCCAAGCACGGTCCAATTCATCAATCAGAGGCTCCATATACACATTCATATTAGTCCCCGGGTGGTCGGAAATTATCAACGACAGGAATATGTTCTACCGAGTAAATAAGATGCCGGGGGGGGGGAGATTGAGAGGGATAACGAACACGGGCCAGCAAGTGTATGAGGCAGCCCCCATCCCATAAGGTTGGAACCCATCTGTAGCCAGAGCAACACGAACATTACGGGCTTCATTATCTTTCACAGGATAAATTTGATTAAATCGTTGCCATGATTCACCGTCGGATGGATGTACCAACTTGTCGGGATTGTATCGACGCCCATCTTTGTGCCATGTCATCTGTTTCATGGTTTCCTCGGTCATGTAAAGCCGTTGGATCCTCTGTATGAACGGCATATACCGTAGGATTTTCATGGGGAGCTTGCTCTGCTTCTTTTGACCATCACCACAGTCTTGCTCCACGTGCCGAGAGGATTTACACTTTGGGTAGTAATTCGCTTTCTCGTGTTCTTTTCTAAATAAGATGCATCCATTTGGACAAGCGTGTATCTGCTCATAGGGCATCTTCAATGCATTAAGGAGTTTTTTTGCCTCGTACATGTTCGGAGGCAGATTGTGTGGCTCTGGAAGCAGACTGCCAACAACTTACAACATATTATCGAAGGCATCCCGCCCAAGATTGTACTGGGACTTTAGGGACATAAGGCGTGCAATGCCATCTAGCTGAGAAACCTTGGTATGCCCGTGAAGGGGCTGTTGAGCCGCGGATAACATGTTATAGTACGCCTTTGCGGTTGCCTCTGGCTCCTCCTCCATAGGTTCCCCATTGAAGTGTGCTTCACCAAAGTCATTTAACATGTCCCCTACCCCAGCTTCAGCATCATAATCCATGACGCGTTGTCTCACGGCCTCCTCTATCACACGATCATCGACTTCACCATGATACTTCCACCATGTATAGCCGGCAACATATCCGTTCTTACAAATATGTGTACTCATGACATCCTTTGGTTGGCGTTTCTTGTTTTTGCAAATGCTGCATGGACACCAAGTCCTGATGGCTCCTTTAGCATTTTGAAATGCTAGTTTCATGAATTTCTCGGTCTTCTCAATCCATTCGACTGTGAACTGACGATTACTCGGACGCCCCGTGTACATCCACTCACGGTCGCCCATCCTTAAAGTATCAACGAGCAATATAAAAATCTTAAGTATCTACACGCTCCTTATACTTTCTAACAGGTGAAGATAGGTCCTAATCCCACCCGAGGATGCGCCGATGTGGTTTGTCTCCATGCTCTTCTCCTATCCGAGACAAAATTTCGGCAGCACCTCCCCGCTGTTCTCCAGATACACGTCCTTAGAAGGAGAGTGTGTATCCAGAGAACAACAGGGAGATACTGCCGAAACTCTGTCCCGGATAGAAGTAGAGCATGGAAACTAACCACATCGACGCATTCTCGGGCTGTCCAAAAACGTGGACAATTCGAAACAGATACGGTTTTAAATATGCAGATATCTCGATATATTTCGAACCATATCTCTTCCGAACGGGAGATGCCTAACTCGGTTACGTGAACTACAAACATGAAAATGTAGAGAGGTGGGGTTTAATGTCTCACCTCGCCGTCGTGCAAGGTCGCGAGTCAAAAGCGGCCTCTACCTACACATAAAAAAATAACAATGTCACAAGCAAATTTTGGCAGCATCTCCCCTGCATGGTGAGTTATCTAAGACCCGCAACAATTAACATACAAACCAAGGGCACGACGGCCGACAATGATCACACAAACAAAGGGCCGACAATTCATCATCAATTCTTACAAAATTAACTCACATTCTTTATGAATTCTAACAATTTCAAATCCAATTCACAAGAGTTTATTACATTCTCACACAATTAACATATATATACGAATTAACAAGCACTGTGAGGAGCAATTCCCACCTCGAGAGCACAGATGCCCAGCGTCGTCGGGGGAGGCACGGATGTCGGGGGAGGCACACGAACGTCGGGGGAGGCGCGGCAACGTCGGGGGAGGCACGGACGTCGGCGGAGGCGCGACCGGCCTGGCACGGCTGGCGCTGGCGCCGCTGGCCCGGTTGGCCGCCGTGGCAGGCCAGGCGCAGCCGGCGCGGCTGGCAGGCGCCGCTGGCCGGTCTGGCGCGGCTGGCCGGCGCGGCAGGCAGGCGCGGTGCCGGCCTGGCGCGGCTGGCCGGCGCGCTGGTGGCCTGGCGCGGCGGCTGGCGCGGTGGCAGGCGCGCTGGCGCAGGGGCAGGCGGCTGGCATGGCGGCAGGCGACGCGCGGCTGGCGCGGCGGCAGGCGACGGGGGAGGCGGCGGCGGCTGACGACGGGGGAGGGTGTGTGTGAAGTGTGTGAAGTGTAGTGTAGGGTGAAGGGGGAAGTTAGATAAATGGTAACCAGATGGTTTGCCGTGAGCCAGATCCGACGGCTCACGGCAACCGTCAACTTTGCCGTGAGCCAGATCGTGCGGTTCACGGTAAAGACCCCACGTGTCTTTTTTTTCTCTTCTCCCGCTAAATTTTATTTTATTCTATTTATTTTTTTTCAATAAATTGCTTGTGTGGCGGTACCTGGCGGCTTTGCCGTGAGCCGCCAGATCTGGCTCACGGCAAAGGGGTCGGTTTGCCGTGAGCCGTTCCCGCGGCTCACGGCAAAGCCCCCCACGTGTCATTTTTTTCTTTTGGCCCACTAAATTATATTTTATTCTATTTTTTCTCCCCTAAATTTTATTCTCTGCTATTTTTTCTGCCCCGAAAAACGACGTTTGCCGTGAGCCAAGGGAGACTCACAGCAAACACCACGTTTGCCGTGAGCCTCCTCCAAGACTCACGGCAAACATGAAAACCACCCACCTTTTATTTTGGTTTCACATGTTTTCATATTCTTTCTTTGTTAGAAAGTCACTACAATGATCAAACTATTTCGTGGACTTTCATTTAAATAACTTTATTCATATTTTTTTGCTTATTATTTCATTATTTTGTTCACGTATTAACAATTTTTCATTATTTCGTGCATATTTTGAATACAAATAAGTATCAAATATATCTTAAAAAAATTACTAACCTTTAAGAAAGACCACATTATAGTGTCTATATCATATACACAATGTTCTTAAACTCAAACTCAAACTTAAGCTTCACTTTGACTTCAAAAACTAGAAATCATTTCTCATGTTTATGAAACTTCTACGGACATTTTCAATTTTGTGCATTGTACGAAACAAAGTTATGCGAAACCGTGTTAAACCTTCTCCACAACCAATGTGTCTGATACAAGTAGACATCCACAAATTTTATAATTTTTAGACTATGTTTTGATATTTTAAAATAATTATGAAAGTTAATATTTGCCGTGAGCTTTAGAAAAGCTCACGGCAAAGACGATGTTTGCCGTGTGCTTTTAGAAAGCTCACGGCAAACTACCTCTCTGCCGTGAGCTTTTCCAATGCCCACGGCAAACAAGCTCTTTGCCGTGAGCCTTATTGTGCTCACGGTAAACTGTGGCCCTAACGGCCGTTACTACCGTCACGGAGGAATAATTTTAAATAATTTAGAATTATTTTACCGAGAGCCGTGTTATTTTAGCCCATGGCAAAGGAAGCTTTTGCCGTGAGTCTCTTTTTGCCGTGAGCTTCTATTGTTTAGCTCACGGCAAAGAGAGCTCTTTTGCCGTGTGCTCGTCTTTGCCGTGAGCTTTTCTTTTTGGGCTCACGGCAAAGGATGATTTTGCCGTGAGTATGTTTTTGCCGTGAGCCTCCGGTTTTAGGCTCATGGCAAAAAGTTGTTTGCCGTGAGCCCGATTTTTAGCTCACGGCAAAGGTTTTGGCTCACGGCAAACAACGATTTTCCGGTAGTGAGAATCACATGGCCCCAACTAAAGTTATTACTAAATCATTCAATAAATTAGTGCCAATCGGTCTAACAGTAGAATATATATAAACCATGTAGGATTCTTTCCTGCTTCACCTCTGTTGTTGTGTTACTTGGGTGTGAACTAACTCATAGAGGATCCCCTCATGGTCCAGCCGTCTTCATTATTAAACAAACTTTAGTATTTTTGTCCACCTCTGCTGGAACGTGTCCCTATAAGGTGCGGACCTTTTGGCCGCACAGCTCATGAGCTCATCACATGTCTACACGTGCTCCACATGCAAACACTTGCTTACTCTCAGCAGCCCAGAAATCAAACTCGTCAGTCCATCTTCGACTACATTGTCAACGTCCACACAGCAAGCCACTCGCCGGTCTTCAGGAAGACGTTCAAGAATGATGTGCGCCGTCCGGTGAGCCGGCGAGTGTACGAGGCTGCAGTGGGAGGAGCCAAATAAGCATAGAAGCAGTGAAGCAGGGCAGGTAATTAGTTGACTTTCTCATGAATGGTGATTACTGGATTGATTTCCTCGTGAATCCGATAATTATTCATAAAGGCACCAATCCGTAGGCACATAGATGCTGTGTTGGTATTTTTGTTTCATCAAAGCCCCACAATGCCTTCACCTATTGGTTGGTTGACTTGTGTGTCTAGGAAGCAATGGTGGTCAGTTCTGCTTTGAATGTTTGAAATGCGGATATCTATCACGAATTATTTTTTATTTCATCTGGACAAGATATGTCACTGTCCATGGTGCCACCAAAGTTGACTGATTGGGTGGCAGGAGCTATGTCACTATCCATAAGCTGCTAGTGCGAGATGAGTAGATGATCACTTACAGTGAATTAGTGATACAGCAAGCTTTCTTGTCTTCTCCATTCCTACAGCGAGATGAAGAGATGAACAGGAGGAGCTCAATGGCCGCCACATGCATTTCAATCGTCCTACTAGTGCTGTCGGCAGCTGCAGCTGCAGCTGCAGCTCCTATCCCAGCCAACGGCAACGGCATTGATACTGACCTCGCCGCGCTGCTGGCCATCAAAGTCCAGCTCCCTGACCCTCTCGGTATCCTTTCTGGCAACTGGACCACCGCCGTGACCTTCTGCCACTGGGTCGGTGTCTCCTGCAGCCAGCACAGGAATCGTGTCACTGCCGTGCAGCTGCAGCATCTGCCTCTCAATGGAGTTCTCCCTCCCCAGCTTGGTAACCTCTCTTTTCTCACTGTCCTCAATCTCACCAACACCAGCCTTACCGGAACCATCCCGGATGATTTAGGAAGACTGCATCGCCTGAAAGTCATGGACCTTATGATGAATAGCCTGTCAGGAAGCATCCCTCCCAGCATAGGAAACCTCACTAGTCTGGAGGTTCTTGTTCTAAAGTTTAATCAACTGTCTGGTTCGATTCCTCCGGAACAGAAGAACCTGCAGAGCCTTAACTATATAAACCTCCAGAAAAATTTCCTAACCGGATCAATACCAGCTAACCTATTCAATGACACACCTTTGTTAACTTACCTAAACATTGGTAACAACAGCTTGTCAGGATTGATATCACATTCCATTGGCTCCTTGCCATTGCTTGAGTACCTTAACCTGCAGGTGAATCATCTTTCTGGCCCGGTGCCTCCGACCATCTTCAACATATCCACCCTACAGATTCTAGCACTCACCTACAACTACGGTTTAACAGGTCCTGTTCTTGGAAACATAAGTTTCAGTCTCCCGATGCTGCAAAGGATCTCCATCGGAATGAATAGTTTCACCGGACAAATTCCGTCGGGACTCAGAGCGTGCAGGTTCCTCCAACGTATTGACATGACTGAAAATTTGCTTGAGGGTGTTCTGCCAACATGGCTGGGAAGTTTATCGCACCTCACTTTCCTTTCCTTAGGTGGGAACAGCCTTGTTGGCCCAATTCCTGCAGAGCTTGGCAACCTGACTATGCTAGATACCATAGACCTATCAGTCTGCAATCTGACAGGAGCCATTCCTGTGGAGTTTGGACAAATGAGCCAACTCTCCTTATTGCTGCTTTCTGCTAATCAACTGGATCTATTCCAGCTTCTCTTGGAAACTTGTCTGAATTCGGATATATGGCACTGGACAGGAACCAGTTGGTCGGCACAATACCAGCACAACTCTGTAATATGAACTCTTTGTTCTTAATCAGTGTTACAGAAAACAACCTGCAGGGAGATTTCAATTTCTTGTCAACTCTTTCGAAGTGCCAACAACTTTCTTACCTTGACATCTCGAGGAATAATTTCATGGGAAGCCTTCCAACAAACCATATAGGGAATTTGTCCGGTGACCTGCAAACATTTCTTGCATATGGAAACAAGATAGTTGGTGAACTTCCAGCTACAGTCTCAAATCTAACTGGCCTCATTACTTTAGACCTTTCAGACACCCAACTGCACAGTGCAATTCCAGAATCTATTGTTATGCTGGAGAACCTCCAGTGGCTTGCTCTTGAAAGAAATGAAATGTTTGGCCCCATCCCAACAAATCTTGCCATGCTAAAGAATATGGTGAAATTATATCTTCATGACAACAAATTATCTGCCTCCATACCAAAGGACATAGGCAATCTCACAATAGAAGACCTTAGGTTGTCTAATAACAGGCTATCTTCGACTCTACCACCAAGTTTATTTCATATTGACAGCCTCATCTTTCTAGATCTTTCTCAAAACTTCTTGAAAGGCGAACTACCCATTGATATAGGCTATTTGAAACAAATTAATGGCATGGATCTCTCTGCAAACCTCTTGGTTGGTAATCTACCAGATTCTATTGCGCAACTGCAAATGATAGCCTACCTGAACCTATCACACAACTCATTCTCTAGTTCAATCCCACGGTCAATCATAAATCTAACCAGCTTGCAATTTCTGGACTTGTCATACAATGATCTTTTTGGTACAATACCAAATTATCTGGCCAACTTGTCCATCCTCACTAGCTTGAACCTGTCTTACAATAAGCTACATGGACAGATACCTGAAGGTGGTGTCTTCTCAAACATCACCTTGCAATCCTTGATAGGGAACGCAGGGCTTTGTGGTGCTCCACGTTTAGGGTTTTCACAGTGTCCAAGCAACTCAAGGTGGTCACATTCTGAAAGTTCTTCTACCTACTATCATCATAGTAACTGGAGTTGTAGCTCTCTGCATATATGTAATTATCAGAAAGAAAATTCAGAAGCGACGAGGTGCAACACTTTCTGCTGGTAGGGTTGACATGATAAGTCATCAGTTGGTCTCCTACCATGAACTTGTTCGTGCCACTGATAATTTCAGTGAGGGCAACTTACTTGGATCTGGGAGCTTTGGAAAAGTTTTCAAGGGCCAACTAAGCAGCGGTTTGATTGTTGCCATAAAAGTTCTAGACACGCAACTAGAACAGGCCATGAGAAGCTTTGATGCAGAGTGTGGTGCACTACGCATGGCAAGACACCGCAACCTAATTAGGATACTCAATACGTGCTCTAACTTGGACTTTAGGGCACTAGTTCTTCCGTACATGCCCAATGGAAGTTTAGAGACACATCTACACTCCTCTCAAGGTACAATACACTTTGGATTCCTTGAGAGATTGGGTGTAATGCTCGATGTGGCGTTGGCAATGGAGTATCTGCACCATGATCACTGCGAGGTGGTCTTGCATTGTGATTTAAAGCCTAGCAATGTATTGTTCGATGAGGACATGACAGCGCATGTGGCTGACTTTGGCATTGCAAGGTTGTTACTAGGTGATGACAGCTCTGTGATATCTGTGAGCATGCCTGGAACTTTTGGGTACATTGCACCAGGTATTATTACTTGTTAGCACTTGTGATCTTTCTCCTCAATCCATCTGCTTCTCATTGAACCATACATTAACATTAATCAGTCATGATTTAACTTTTGTTTCTTTTCAGAATATGGAGCTTATGGAAAAGCATCACGGAAAAGTGACGTGTTCAGTTTCGGAGTCATGCTCTTGGAAGTCTTCACTAGAAAGAGGCCAACGGATGCAATGTTTGTCGGAGATTTAATCCTGAGGCAGTGGGTTTTCCAGGCATTTCCTGCAGAGCTTGTCCGTGTTGTAGATGATGAGCTACTACAATGGTTGTCTAGCTGCAACCTGGAAGACTTGTCCGTGTTGTAGATGATGAGCTACTACAATGGTTGTCTAGCTGCAACCTGGAAGACTTTCTTGTGCCGGTATTCGAGTTAGGTTTGCTCTGCTCCAGTGACTGTCCTGAACAAAGGATGACTATGAGCGATGTTTTTACCAGGTTGTAGCAAGACCCACCTAGTTTGGCTGTGTGCGCTTCCTGCACGTGTTTTTTTTCTTATTATTTGTGGACCTTTAATTGAGGGTGCATTAATATGCTGTTGTGATTTGCTAAATTGGATTAAATTCAAAAAAAGCTAGCAACAAAATGCAAGATGCCGATTAGCTATCATGCTTCCAGTAGAGAGCCTATCCTAAAACTGTGTTTATCTAACTTTACCAAGATTTCATGCATAATAAAATGGAGCCAAGAAGCCCTCTCTGACTTTCATTTTAAAAAATAAAATGTACTCCAGAGTTACCATCATAACCATTGAACAATCGTGTTTTCGAGCATTGAGCACTGGCTGCATTAGGGTCGCACAATGATTTGTTCGAATAAACGCAGGTGGGTCCGATTATTTCAATCCATTTGATTGCAAGAAACTTACAAAATGGTGCAAAATAGAAAATACAATGCAATTATGGAGAAAACTGAATATTAGTGCAAAAAGATGCAGGCTGAGTTCATCTGTCCAAAGTAGTCAACTGGCCGGGCTCGCAGGTCTTCTAAACTCGACGCCAAGCAATGCGAGACTGTGCATGTAGGGGATGATTGGTTGGCTACCAAAACTTTGGCATGCCAAAGTTTGGGCATGCCAATTTCTTGGCCATCACTTGGTTTGATGCCCAAAGAGTGTCAACATCTTACATTTATTCTATCAAAATGGTGGCAACTTTTTTTCTCCACATTTTGGCATGCCAAAACAAGGGCATGCCAATTTTTTGGCTACAAACCAATCATGCTCGTAAGTTGGACATGTCAGCTGTTTTTCTATGAGCGCATACAGTGAATAATCCACTCCAAAATTGGAGCACGTACGCATGGACCAGTTGAGATTTTGACTTTTGAGACGAGAATTGAGATCGTGGGATGGAGAAATCATGAGACAAAACATCATTTGGTGTTGCGCGCACTATCTCGTGGGACAGATGCCTGCCATCTCGGATGGTGTGACTGGCGGAGTCCGGTGGGTCTTGGGCCTTGGGCCGCAACATCACGGACGACGGGCAGCAGGCCGTGCCACATGGGCCTCAGCCCATCTGATGGGGTGGGTAATACATATATGCCGGCGGCTGCTGGGACTCCTCTCCCCTTCGTTTGCGTGCGCCGCCGCCGGGCTCTCCAAGAACCGAAGAGCAAATCTGCCTGGTAAGAGATGTGCACACCAACGATTTTTTTGTATTTTCAATCTCCTTCCTTCCTTCCATCGTTGCCGCGCAATCCACGAAACTCAAGTCCGATCGGATCCGAGGCGGCGTATTCTTCGATTTTGTATCTCTCTCGGCCGCGTCGGAATCTGTCCTTTCCCGACAACATCTCGGCGTAGGCAGTATATATTCTCCACCAAGGGGGTGCTGATCTTCGCTGAGCCAATCCATTGAATTGATTTTGCAGGGTATAAGGGGAAATCGACTAGTTTCGGTTTGCAGTGTGTTGCAAGAGGAAGATAGCAAGGAGATCGAGATAGCTTTTAGTTGGCATGGCAAGCTCGTCGACGAGGACAAGAAAGTGTTCGGATGAGGAGCTGCAGAAAGCTCTAGCTGACCTGCACGAGTATGTCGCCCAAAATCCCATACCGGATGAATTCAAGTACCTTGGCCCTGAAGACGAAGAGTACACCAAGAAAAAGGAAAGGGACAAGGACAAGAAGAATAAGAAAACGAAGACCTGCAAGGTGCTGGCTGCGGATTTGCAGGCTATACTCAGCTACAAGTGCTGCGATGCGAGAAAAAAATACGGTTACAATGACAGCCCAGAGATGGAGGAGGAAAGGGAGAAGGACAAGAATACGAAGATCTTGGACTCGGTGTCTGATACCTTTCTGAGGCATTGGGACGACTTCATATGTGCTCAACAGGAGAAGATTAGGCAGGAGCTCCAAACCAAAGGCTACATTACCTATGAAGTTACCGACGATGAGGATGAAGAAGAGGTTGTGGTACCAGCAGGAGCTCGAGGTGGTGGAGGACGGAGGAGGCACCGCCCTGGTGTCACCAAGACTGCTGGAGGAGTGGTCAAGAAGCTCAACTGAGCTTGCTTGTAACAAGTGTTCAAAACAGCTGCGAGCCAGGTGACAGGTTTGAAAATTTTCAAACCAAATGGTAGGCGGGAGGTTATGTGCCACAGGCATCCAAAATTATGAAATAAAATTACATTTTGTTTTAATGAAACTGAGCTTCAGTTTTAAGATATGAAGAAGGTAAATATTCTATAGATGCAACATTGGTTTAATAAAACAGAATCACACTTTTAAAATGTGTGCCTAGGTGAGGATCCATGCTACTCACTCCGTTCCAAATCATAAGTCATTTGATTTTTGTTACTCCAACTTTGATCACTCGTTTTATTCAAAAAATTTATGCAAATTTAGTCAAACTTGAGTCATTAAAAAATTATTACTAAAGCTAACCATAACAAAAAAAATATGATATTATACAAATTTTTTTTGAATAAGACGAGTGGTCAAAGTTAGGGTAAAAAGGTCAAACGACTTACAATTTGGGACAGAGGTTGTACAGGCTAGGCAGCAATTAGGGTCTAGGTTGGAAGGTTCCACCTATGAAGGCTACTTGGTCTTTTTTTAAAAAAATTAATTAATAAATAAATAAATGTTGCACATAACCTCCTCTGCAGGAATCTTATTTTGAGTTTTTTTTTCAATATCTGCTCACATGGTTTCCAGAAGTTTTGACGACACTTGATCAATAAGTTTCTTTGTTTTATTAACTTTATATGCTGTGTCCCATGGTCTCGTGACCGAAGAAATATTTGTTTACCTTGCTTATTTCAGGAATCTAAACCTTACTTTTGTGTTCAGCTCTAGTGTCTGCAGCTCTCAGAATTTTGTGTTCTATGAGTTATGTTTTCTAGCATTGTCTGTCTCCTTGAATGGCAAAGGAATAACATATGTGCCATACTTTTTCGTAAGTGCTAGAATAAGTTTGATGCAAAATGGGAGCTAGCGTTGTCAACAATATAATTATAATTATATATTTAAAGATGGACAGCCCACTGTAGTAGTCAGCAAAATTATTTGTAACTAGTTAGGTTGACGCGCCATGCACGTCTATATAGACGATGTTGACGTAAATAGTAACTGTTATCTTAGGTACTCATGCGTATTTAATTTAGAAAATTTTATGTATAACCTTTTTCTTAGAAATCCAATGACTTTAGGTGCTAGTAGAAATAGCTTACAAATTGACGTGTTATGTTATGCTGATTCTTTATTTTGAAAGATGAAAATATAAAATTAGTAATGAATAATAATTCAATCATATTTTTTATTTTATGAACTAAAAATCAAAGTAAAGTCCATTTTGCCCTCCTAAACTTGTCACCGAGTTTAAAAAAAACCCTAAAATTATTATCGAGTTTAAAAAACCCCCATAAACTCCAAAACCGGAGTAGGCATAACATGGCTTCTACTAAATTTGTAGATCATATAGAGTTTGAACTTTCATATAAAAAAATTGTAGATCCCATAGAGCTCGTTGCTAGGTCATCCACAAATAAAGCGCCATCGCCCACCAAGTGGTTGATAAGAGCAGGCACGAATCGTGGCGATCCTGGTCAAGAGTGCTGGAGGAGTGCTAAAGAAGCTAAACTAAGCTTGTAATGAAGTGTTCAAAACACAACTGAAAAACAAGACGACAAAGTTTTCAAATTTCCCAAGCCAGCTTGTAAAGATTTTGTTTTAATAGAACCAATGATATTTTAAACGTCACCCTTAGGCAGTTTAAATGGTGTTTAAATAAAGCTAAAGGGCCTAAATATTTTTGCATAGTAACACTAAAGTATACATATTTATATGCATAAAAGCAGGGTGATCTATATATTTTGCATAGGTAAAAGGTAAGTATTCTATCAAACATTTTTTTTAAGAAATCTATATCCTACAACACTTCATATACTTACGATATTGATTACTTCAACCTTGATTATGGTAGTTTTAATCCTCCTATTGACTTAATTATGAATCAAATTGTCATTTTTCTCAGGTAATAATGATTAAATCAATTTTATTTAGACAGTTTTGAGCTATTTAAACGGGTTTAAATGGTTCAACCGTTTAATTCACCTCTGCTTACAGTTTGAAACAATGTTTAACAGACTAAATGGCCGTTTAGGCGAACAATGGATAGCACTGAGTTGCCGTTTTGAGATATCATGAAGGCAATTTTTTTTTAATAATGCAACATTTTTTAAGGTAACTTAATAATGCAACATTGGCTTTATAAAAAAAATAAGTAGACATGTGGAGCCCGCAAGGTCCATAGCGTGTCTTGAGAGCACGTTGAGTATTGCAGAATTGGGGCTCTACTCTAGTGGAAGTGGAATCGGGCTGCTTCCCGTACCCCGCTGCAGCCGTACTGCAGTACGGGTACCGGACCCAGTCCAGATAAGCTAGGCAGCAAACAGGGGCAGGGTGATAGCTACGGGTGCCACCTATGCTGGCCAGTTTTCCTGTAGAGAAATAATATTGCACATGCAGTTAGATTACTATATCAAAATTTTCACACAAAAAATTGGCTATCCATAACTGCCCCTCAAATTCGTAAAACATAATCTCCTCTCCATCAGTTATCTTATTTTGATTCTTTTTTTTTTAAAAAAAAAATTGCTCACCTGGTTTTTCACATCCACGTAGTTTTTATGCCTGAATTTAGAGTTTCTAAAATTGCGGAGGGGGAGGGGAATGCCATCCATCATCGAATGGTTTTCTTTTTATTTTTGCTTTCCCAGGTCGATGACTCGATGCCTTGTCGGTTACCGGCCGCATCGTGGCAGATTCGTGTAGGAGGCGGGCTGCGCGCTAGATCTGTGCCGGCCGGGCCAGGGTGCCGAGAACATCTCGATCTCGGAGTATACATGAGCTACGTAAATTCTCACCGTGGGCCCTAGTCTTCGCCTAACCAATCCATTGATTTCAATAGCAGGGTGTTGTAAGAGGAAAAAGCCAGCCAATCACCGTTTGGATCGCCAAGAAGAGAGAGACCACCAGAGGTCGACGACAGACAGACATGGCGACCTACTCAAGGCTCTGCTCAGACGAGGAGCTGCAGAAAGCGCGGGATGATCTGAGAGACATCATCGCGCGGAGGCGGGGGGTCGCCGGCGGCGGATCGATGGACGCCGGCCACATCGAAGAGGGCGGCGGCGCAGACAAGAAGACAAGGACGCGCGTGCTGCCCCAGGAGGAGGTGGACAAGATCCTCAGCATATGCTCCGAGGAGCTCCCCGGCCACGAGAACATAGACAGGATGGCGAAAGCGAGCGGCGAGGTGATGTACATGGACTGCAAGACTCTGGTCACTGTTGCTGGCATCCTTACCAAGAATCTATACGACATCATACGTGCTGCCCAGGACGATCTGAGGCATGAGATCGAGACCAATGGCTACTATGCCTATGAGGTGACTGATGATGAGGCGGAGAACGGCAGTGAGAGTGTAAGGAGTACCGGTCCTCGAGGAAAAGGGCGCAGGAGGCACCGACCTGGAATTGTGAAACATGCTGGTGCAGTCAAGAAGCTAAACTAAGCCTGTAATAAAGTGTTCAAACCACCAGCTGAAAACCAGGTGACAAACATTTTGAAATTTCTCAAACTAGACCGTAGAGGTGACAAACGATCTGGTAACTTAGTTTGAGATTTTCTCAAAAAAAAATATCACTTGGTTTTTCCCATGTTTTAACATTTGAGATAATGGACATTTATTTGTGTCTTCTATTTCTGCTGTGTCCTTCGAGAAAATTGTATATTTGACACTAGAAAAAACGCGCTTCGTATTTTTAGGACTCGAAATATTGTACACATAAAAATGACACTCGGAACGTTAGCTTCTTGATTCTCATGACATTTAGGGTATTTTATGTCTTTTTTAGTGTAAATATATGTATTAGAGGCCTACAAAGACACTTTTACCCTCTAGACAGATTTGGCTGGTGTCTTGCTGCTGCGGCGGCGGTGCTGCCTGCCACTGGCCTGTTCGGGGCTGGCGGCGTGAGAACGACGGCGTCCTAGGGAGGCACGCGCGCCCATGGCCCGACGACGCGCAACCCTGGGACATCCCTGTTGGGGCAGACCCCTGTGCGGGCGTCCAGGCCAGGCTGGGGCAGCTCCGGTGTGTTAGGCGACGGCGGCGTGTCCATCCAGGTCCTAGTCCATGGCCGACGGCGGCGTCGAGACGAGAGATCCTCTCGTACGTGAACGGCGGCGTCGAGACGAGAGATGCTCGGACGTGAACAGAGAAACAAATCTCTCGTACGTGGTTATGTGAGCAGGCTCGTAGAAAGAAACAACGAGAAATTTGTGCAATCAAATTAGGAGAGGGCAAAAATGTCATTCTAGGTCCCTAATATTTGTATTTAGATTAAAATAATAGAAGAAATACCCCAAATGTCATGAGAATCAAGAAGCTAATGTTCCAAGTGTCATTTTTACGTGTACAATGTTTCCAGTCCCAAAACTGCGAAGCGCGTTGTTTTGAGTGTCAAATATACAATTTTCTCGTGTCCTTCGGTCTTTTATTCGAAGTACCATTACTCCAAGTCTCCATCAGTTAGCTTGCTTCTGTAAAGCTTAGTATTCTGCATACTAATGTAATTGTAGAGGTTTTAAACCTATCTGAATTATGTGTTCCATGGGTTATAGTTGGAAGGAATTATGTTTCAATTCGTATTGTTCTTGACTACTAGGGATTGTTCTGATACAAACTCGCAATTACTTGTTTCTGCATCGACCATGTTGCATGTGTTATAATTCACGACTAGAAAATGGAGCATTCTAGACGGCGTTAGCACAGGTCTAAATATTGAAGCCCTCCCTGCCCGAAGATCTTTTCGTATCGGGTCAAAACATCACCTAGTACTATAAGGTGATATTTAGTACCGAGCCACAATTTTGTGGCCCCATTACTAAATGGTCTTTTATGTGTTATTTCAATCGATAGCATCCCCTGTTCACTCAGAAGTGATGTGTTGGTGAGGTTTATGGGTGTCAAACCATTTAGTTTTGGTGTGCAAGCCTAAAGGGGGTTCAAAAAAATTTCTTTATTTGTAACAAAACCATTGAGTACTAATTTGACCATGTATTTTTTTCTAATTTATGGAAACATATGTATTTTTCTAATTTATACTTGATTGAAGAAAATAAAGAATATGAAACTTATATAATAAATAGAAATTAATATACCTAAAAACTGCACCAAATGAAATCTAATGGTTTTAGAAAACATATGAAAAAGGAACCAACCAATTTAGATCTTTTTATAAGGGAGAAATATAAATTACAAGTTTTAATTACGAATTAAAAAAGAGAGAAGATGAAACATTCATGTGTTCATAGAGCAACAAGACTACGCCGCCACGTGCCGTTATACTACTGGTCCTCGCACCCCACACATTGGTATGCTCGTCTTCGATCCGTGGAAAGGATCGCGAACCAATAGCTCGCTGCCGTGTGGTGTGAGTAGCTTGACATGCATTAACGATACTAGAAGTAAACTTACTTGCCACATTGACATCAAAGTGAGTAGTGTGGTGGTTGATCTGCTTCTATTGAAGCTAAGCCTATTCCCAGTGGGAGTTTCATAAAAGTTTTATGCACATTAATTAGTATATACCATGTAGGACTATATGATGACATGTCATAGAATTTAAGAAAAAAGAGAAGAAACCAATTTCATCTAGATGAAAACTCTGTTTATACGAATACAACACTTTATGAGAAACTAAATGGAGCATGAAACCTAAGAAACCAAACCATGAAATTACACATTGAGGGTGTAGTTTCAAACATTGTTTCATAGCCTTTTATTATGTGGCACTCTTGGAAACATCAAAATGAAACCCTCCAATGGGATTAGCCTAAGATCGCAGGTTCGATTCAACCATGTCTTGATGACGCTGGATTAAACTATGGTTATACTATATTGAGACAGCTATATTCTAATAGCCCAAAATGGGTTTAGTAAAGAACAAATCTTCCGATATCAAAGAATGGGTTTCTGCATATGTGATGACTAGGATGGGAGGCACGCTAACGCCGTAATATTTTGATTTTGTATCTGTCTTAGTTTCAATACTTTACTATTTATAAAAATAAATAATTATATATTACATTAGCAATATCCTAAATAATCTTATAGCTCTTTCAAAATATTATATTACAAATACAAAAGCAAATGGAAAAAAATAAAAACTATAAAACACACCCTCGGAGTACAAATATATGACCAGACTATGTGCAATTAGTCTCTGAAATATTATCATAACCTTAACGTTAAGCATATTATTTTGAGGTGTGGTGCCACTATCTCAAAGGCGTATAAAAGGCTTGTTAAATGAAAATATGGTCATTTATTCACCATCTCCCTCTATAACTCCGCCTATACAAATTCTGTCCATAGTTAAGCACGATGGTCCGCCCCTGCCATGCACTGTGAGATGAAACCATAAAAGAAAGAGGTGAGGTAAGAGGGTTTGGTTCCCTGGGCTTAAAATAAACATAATCACATCTTATGTTTAGATTCTATTGAGTCTAATTGTGCCATAATTACCTCATCTAATGCTTTGCTTATACATCCTAATCATGGATTAATTAATCTTAATAGATTCCTATGGATTAATTAATCTTAATAGACTTATCTCGCGAAAAAGTCTATGGCCTATGCAATTAGTCCCTCTATAACTCCGCCTATACAAATTCTGTCCATAGTTAAGCACGATGGGCCGCCCCTGCCATGCACTGTGAGATGAAACCATAAAAGAAAGAGGTGAGGTAGGAGGGTTTGGTTCCCTGGGGTTAAAAATAAACATAATCACATCTTATGCTTAGATTCTATTGAGTCTAATTGTGCCATAATTACCTCATCTGATGCTTTGCTGAGCATATATATCCTAATCATGGATTAATTAATCTTAATAGATTCCTATGGATTAATTAATCTTAATAGATTTATCTCGCGAAAAAGTCTATGGCCTATGCAATTAGGTTTATAATTAAATTATATTTAGTCTTACTAAATGGCGTCAAAACATTCGATACGAAGGACCTATTTTATACCTATAGGGACCAAACACCCAATTAAAGGACCATCTAGACTGCCGACTCCTCGCTTTTGTCACTATGCACCAATGATGCAAAAGGCCTATCCCATGGAGGCTACAGTACAGGACATAATGCAGGCAGAGGCAGGTCTACTTTTTTTTTTGTTTTAGTAAAATTCAGTTGTCGTCACGCGACAGACGAAAGACAGAGAGGTCTCCATAGGCTAGCAAAGTTTCATGCGGCCATAGAAAAACTACGTACAATTGATATAGATACAAATTCAAAAGAAAAAAAAAGAGAAAAAGAAAAAGAAAAGAGGAAATTTTAAAACAATGAAAAAGAAAAAAGGGGAAAAAAAACTTACCTACGGAACTGCTAAGAGTTCACGGATTCCTCCCTGGTATCATGGTATAAAGAGGACTATTTAGGCCATGTTCATATTGTCAACTATTCACTATTCATTCCAACTTTTCATTATTTCTCTCTCACAAAACATGTTTCCCAGCGAATGCTATAGTGTTTTTCTGATGCTACAGTGTTTTTCCCTACAATCAAAAAAGTCTATGGCCTATACAACAATGAACAGTGATGTGCTAAGCAGATCAGGTAATTTATTTTTCTTACGGGTGCTTTTTTCTTCTTCAAAGATTGGGGTTTGCACATATGGGATGATTATATGGCCCACTTCCTTTCAGCTTTTTTATCCATTTTTTATATTTCGTACGTAATGTCTTATACACAATTCTTTCCCCCAAAGAAAAATGTATACAAAAGTCCTGTTTTGTACTTTTCCCAACAAGTTGTCTAATTATATTTGTTTCCAAATTTTGTTTCTGGACTTTTTCTGTTTCCTGAAAAATGGTGTTCCTTGAACTTCGTTATTTTAATACTATCTTGGTTTGACCCCCAAGTTTTACCATTCATTTTATTAAAAAATGATACAAACATAGTCAAATTTAAGTTATTTTTGAAGAAATTTGGTTAATGAAGCAAATCATAACAAAAAAAATATGAAATTGTGCAAAATTTTATAAAAACGAGCGGTCAAACTAGGGGCTGAAAAAGTTAAACAAACTACGTTTTAGAATGGAGGAAGTATTACCACCTACATATATACGTAAATACGTAATAATGCATATAGTTGAAGAACATGAGTACGTGACTGCAAAAAAAAAAGAGGAAATGATTATTCCCTAAATATACGTAATAATGCATATACGAGGGATTATTCCATCGTCGTCATATTGCCAGTCGGAGACGGATACGCAGAGCGCGGCTCTGGTGTCCGACTCGGTTCCGATCACATCTACTACACGTACGTACGCTGGCCCCTGGCCCTCAATAAAATGTGCGTCGAGTGCGCAGCTCCTTCCCACCCGTCCTCGATAACCAACAATCCTAGCGCTGCAGGTAGATCGTGCGAGAAGATAATCATCTCTTCGACAGAGGGGAGTTTGAGGCAGGCCGGCGATGGGAAGCTCCTCGAGCCGGCGTTCTGACGAAGAGGTGAAGCAGGAAGCAATGGCTGACGACCTGCAAGAACTGCCACAGCTTCCCATCAGAAGCAGCGAGGAAGAAGAGAGCAGCAAAGAGATAAAAAAGGAGGAGAGGAACAAGGGTAACAACAACAAGAAGATCAGAAGAGGCTGCGCACGGTGTCGCCGGAGGCGGTGGAGATGGTACTGAGCATGAACCCTTCCGAGCTGAGGGCCAAGGTGCGCACAAGATTGTGGCCAAGGAAGAGGAATACTGTGACCTCGTCGGGGCTGAGGTCTTTGGCAGCCTCAAGGCTGCACTCTTGGGTGGTCAAGGCGTCATGAGGGACTACGAGAAGCTTATCCTCGCTCGCCAGGAGAAGATCCGGCACGACCTCGAGACCAAAGGCCGCGTCACCTACGAGGCCGTCGACGAGATTGCCGACGATGACGTGGCCGCGGCGGCCGCGGCGTAGCTACATAGAGGATAGACAGAGCTTGTAACAAGTAGTGGTAGTGTTTTGAGTTAATTACACCCACCTATCCTACAACGACTTGTCATGTGCATGCAAATAGCTCCACTATTTTGGATAATGCTCAATTTAACGAAACAACTTGATATGTAGTTGGTGTGGGTACAGTAACTTGTAAAATATACTCACATTTAAAAATATACTCACATTTGAGATACTTTGTTTTCTCTATATAAAATTTTTTTGTTCTCATTCTGATAGACAATTTCTATAAAACAATATAAGCTTGATTTACACCTATTTGCGTGCTTTAATTTACATAAAGATCTTTTCCTTTAATTTTAACTATAATTTTTAATAAATAAAAGTCATTAGTTAAGTCACTAAGACTATATTTATATTATGTACATGAATAATCAGTTATAAGTAGATTTATATGAAGCATTAGGTGTTTTATTAATCTTGAAGAAAGAAACTAATTCCATTTTGGTAAGATGAAAATATATAAAAAAAGATAGTGTGAAAAATTAGAAGAAAATATCAGAGTATCAAATTAAATAGACATTATGAAAATCATAATTAATTTAGGTCATGTTATTAAGAAACAGAATCAAAAAACGATACAATACATGCCTTATACCCTCACATCCCTTCGTGCATAACCAAATGCATCATCATTGTAACATTTAGACTATATAGAAAAAATCAATTTGCCATGTTATTGCACTAACTTGAGCATTTTACAAGTTGTTGGATGTTGGCGCTCCTTAGCTACGCACTTTTAGTGGTGTTTTAGCGTTATTTTTAGGAATGATCATGTACTAACCCGCCACTTGGCACCTGAAATAACCCTGTTTTGGATTGTGTCTTGTATTTTGGAGCATATTACTATTTTGTAGGAAATAAGGCATTTTTGGAGGAGTTTCGGCACGAAGTCACAATAGGACATGGCTAAGGATTGAAAGGGAGAATCAACACGAGGAAGAGGAAGCTGAGCCGAGCCAAAAGAGGCCCAGGCTAGCCAGCCCACTAAGGAGCTAGCCGGCCGGCCTGGCCCATTCCAGGGCCCAATGGTGGCCCTCTTTTGTGTGGGTGTCGCCCTCGACAACCCTAGCCACCACCCTACTGAAACATTTGGCCAAAGAGGTCTACAAAGGAGGGAGAGTCGCCATCATTACAGAGAGAGTGCCCGGAAGAGATCGAATACCCATTGTTGAAGGAAAACTCAAGAGCAAGATGAAGGACATCGGGCCTCATCCTTCGTTGTTGACTTCTACACCATGAATTCCGTCGACATGACTAGTTTTATGGGGTGAAAGCCTATGTTTGTCCATGGGGTTGTAAGGTGAACTCGGTTTGTAATTAACGACATTCTTTATGATACGATATATCTTGTGCATAGATCGGTTCTCTTTGATTGGTGATTGACTACGCCTAGTGATATATGACGAGTGTGGGAGGGAAAGGCATCGGCTTACAGAACTTGATAGGTTAGATTAACGATTTAATTCGGAGGTTTGCATTACCTAGTGATCCTAAAATCCTATGGGCAAATGCTCTCAATATCTTATTCTCTACAAAACATTGATTTACATTAATTCCTCTTTAATTCAGATTAGGTTATGTTTAGTTTTCATTCATAAACCTCGCTTGAAACACTTCTAGATCAACGTAGTTAGGGCTAGTTTGGATGGAGCGCTGGAAACCTGTCTGGGCCAGGCAGCGAATCCAGGTGCTTGATTTCGTGAGCCTGGGGCTAGGATCGCTTCCTGGCTGCAGCTGCTTGGTCCAGGCTCCCATCCAAAGCCCTTAGTGCTTAAATAGGCGTAGCGATTTTCTTGTTCCACCGATTGATAACCTTGGAGAATTCTCTAAGCAAAAAGATACAAGTGACCCGTGCGCTTGCGTTTCATAATTGACGTGGCTAAACAACGTCAACAATGGTCTAATATGCACCCACCTTTGAAGTTGTCAGTTTGTCACACAAAATTTAGCATTTGACAAGTTCTTATAGTAGTGACAGTGTTTTGAGTTAATTGCACCCACCGTACAACGACTTGTCATGTGCGTGCTTAATTTAGCGAAACAACTTGATATGTAGGTGCGGATTGGTACAATAACCTTTAAAATACTTAATTTAGTGGTCATTTCCTGTCCTTTGATGTCCATGTTAAATGACAATATATTTAAACAAGACAAGAACCTTTATTGTAAAATGTAAAAATATACTCACATTTGAAAATAAGAGATACTTGGTTTTCTCCATATAAAATTATTTTGTTCTCATTCTGATAGACAATTTCTATAAAACAATATAAGCTCGATTTACACCTATTTGCGTGCTTTAATTTACATAAAGATCTTTTCCTTTGATTTGAACTATAACTTTTAACAAATAAAAGTCATTAGTTAATTCACTAAGACTTTATTTATATCATGTACAATCAGTTATAAGTAGATTTATATGAAGCATTTGGTGTTTTATTAATCTTGAAAAAAGAAATTAATTCCATTTTGGTAAGATGAAAATATAAAAAATAGTAGTGTGGAAAATTATAAGAAAATATCAGAGCATCAAATTAAATAGACATTATAAAATCATAATTAACTTTGGTCATGTTATTACAAAACTGAATCCAAAAAATGACACAATACATGCATTATACCCTCACATCCCTCTCTGCATAACCAAATACATTATCATTATAACATTTAGACTATATAAAAAAATCAATTTGCAATGTTATTGCACTAACTTGAGCATTTTACAAGTTGTTGGATGTTGGCGCTCCTTAGCTACGCACTTTTAGTGGTGTTTTAGCGCTATTTTCAGGAATGATCATGTACTAACCCGCCACTTCACACACGAAATAACCCTGTTTTTCAATTATGTCTTGTATTTTGGAGCATATTACGGTTTTTGTAGGAAATAAGGTATTTTTGGCACGATTCACAATAGGACATGGCTAAGGATTGAAGGGAAGAATGAACACGAGAAAGACGAAGCCGAGCCGAGCCAAAAGAGGCCCAGGCTGGACAGCCCACTAAGGACATAGCTGGACGGCCTGGCCCAGTCCAGGGCCCAATGGCGGCCCTCTAATTCCGTGTGCGTGTCGCCCTCGAGTCCTCGACAACCCTAGCCGCCGCCCTATTGAAACTGTTGGCCACCAAAGAGGTCTACAAAGGAGGGAGAGTTGCCGTCATTAAAGACAGAGTGTCCGGAAGAGATCGAATACCCATTGTTGAAGGAAAACTCAAGAGCAGGATGAAGGACATCAGGATCGAATACACCATGAACTCCGTCGTCATGACTAGTTTTATGGGGTGAAAGCTTACATTTGTCCATGGGGTTGTAAGGTGAACTCGGTTTGTAATCGCTGATATTCTTTATGATATCAATATATCTTGTGCATAGATCGGTTCTCTTTGATTGATGATTGACTACCCTTAGTGTTGTGTGATGAGTGTGGGAGGGAAAGGCATCGCCTTATGGAACTTGATAGATTAAATTAGTGCTTTAATTCGGCGGTTTGCATTACCTAGTGATACTAAAACCCTATGGGCAAATGCTCTCAATATATTATTCTCTACAAAGCATTGATTTATATTAATTCCTCTTTAATTCAGATTAGGTTATGTTTAGTTTTCATTCATAAACTTCGCTTGCAACACTTCTAGATCAACGTAGTTAGTGCTTAGATAGGTGTAGTGATTTTCTTATTCCACGGATTGATAACCTTGGAGAATTCTCTAAGGGAAAAGCTACAACCACGCTTGCGTTTCATAATTGACGCGGCTAAGCGCCGTCAACCGTGGTCCAATATGCACCCACCTTTGAAGTTGTCACACAAAATTTAGCATTTGACAAATTCTTATAGCAGATTGCAGGGGAGGTTATGTAATAAAGTAGCATTTTATATGAAACATTTTACTCATCATAATCAGAACCAGATGCCAACAATGTTTTTTTTTTGTGTGAGCGTCTTCGGTTATACTGTCATTCTAAAAAAATAATGCTTTTTATTTAGTGTCTTATAAATGTAAAATAAGCTTGTGGATGATGGAAAGTGCCCATCCTCTGCTTCACCACCCGGACAGGAAGTTTGGAGGCAGGGTTCAGGTTAGGAGTGGAAGTGTGGAACTTTGCTTACCAAGAACTAGTCCGAATCTTGGATTTGTTTCTTTACTGTTTAAATTGTCTCCGCTTCTACTACAACATAGGGGGATTTGGGGAAGGGTCCTTGAGTGTCAGGGCTGGGCAAATATAGTCAAGAACCGAGAAAGAGAGGAGACAGAGAGAGTTGGAAGAAAAGGAATGGGGTACAATCCGCCATTTGCTTCAACTGAATGCTGAAGTCATAAGGTTAGCAACGTGGCGCCCACCACATGCTGGTGGAGAAGATGGGGTGAGAGGCCATCGCGCGTCTGTAATTGATTTGTTGGGGCTAAGTTATCGATGGTTGGACCTAAGACAATACATGAATTATTTTGTTTAGTCATGTTCAAACTTCAAACAGTGGATCGAGATTTCCACCGAAATTTGGGCAACATTAATTGAAATTTAAAAAACCTGAAAATTTTTATTTATTTATATATATAGATAGATAATGCAAGCACCAGTACATCCTCACAATGTGTTTCTTTAAGGAAAAAATTATTTTGACTGTGGAATGTATTGTTGTTAGACTTTGGTCATCAAACTCGTAATAAACCAGGTATTTTTTATCATTAAATTACTAAAAACGAACAAATTTGACCATCTGCTTGTTTTAAATGGGGTGTGTGTGTGGGGGGGGGGTTAATCTCTAAAAATCCATAACTAACTGGGTTTAAATAATCAAAATACAAAAACATGTCGAAGTTTCTCAAACTTATAATCTATCGATGCTCTGTTTAAAATGATTTGAATATTATTTATTATTTTTTGTATTGTTTTATTAATTATTATTATGCCAATTGTATATTTAATTTATGATATAATGTTACATTATATTAGGAGATTGACCAAAAAGGATTCATGAAGAGGAAATTTTTATACTATTTTTATTTTTTAAACTAAAATGAACTAGTTATGAATTTGTAGATGTTAAATCATTTTTGTTATCTTTAGAGAATAAACATGTAATCAAAATCACCTTTGAAATTTGAGAGGTAGCCAAAGTTGTCGGGTTTCAGAGTTCAATGACCAATGTTACCCAGTTTTCAAGTTTGGTGGCTAAAATCGAACTTCAACGATTGTTAGGTGGTTAAAATAGATTTTCCCTATTTTACGAGAAAAATAAAACTTTTACGACAGATATTCCGAGTTAATTATGTCCCCGTGTGTACGGCATACGAGTACGTTGCATGCATGTTATCGCCAAGCAATTTGGCTTGTACCAAAGCAAGTTAGGCGCGCGTTAGTCGTGCTTTTATTACGTGCTGTAAATAAATTGTTACCGTCCCGAACGAAAAGATAAAGGTCCACCGCAGATAAGGGTAACCATAACTCATCAAGGTAGGCAACCAGTCCAAAATCTGGGTACGTAGCCACTTAGAATACTCTGGTGTTGGAAGACACACTTCCAAAATTAAAAGCTAACATCTAAGCACACGAATGCATCATTGTATTGGTAGCTCGTACGAAGCTAACCACACAGGCTCCCACAAAATAAAATCGTGCATTTTACAAGTGATTACAGCATGCGAGGTCGAATGTCCACGAGAGCACGTTCAAACGGTAAGACATTCAAACTTGTCCAGTGTGCCGGCCGGCAAAGTACTCTGTAAGTGCGCATCGAAGTTGGAAAATACAATATCATGCCCTTCTGAAAAAACTTGCTGCAACTGCACTGTGAGGCACGTGTTAAAAACCTGCATATAAATCGTGCATATCAGTGGGTAGCAATGGCGGCACTCAGGTCTAGAGCTACCCCTGTGCTCGTGTGATCCTCGCCGTGGCACTCGTGCTCGTGCCTTCTTCCCAGGGCCACCCACGTCCTGAGGCTTCCTTCTAAGCGTGCACCAACGCTGGCTCCTACGCGTGCACCAACACCTGCTCCAACCTGTGTTTCGACGCCTACGCCTGCAACAACACCTTCTCCGACACTTGCACCAACACCAACGCCGGCCCCAACTCCTGCTCCTACTGTTGCACCAACATTGCCAGTCCCGACTCCTGCTCCTACACATACGCCGATGCCAGTCCCGACTCCTGCTCCCATGCCTATACCGATGACACCGGCTCCGACTCTTGCTCCACCGACATCTCCTCCTCCACCTTCAGCCTCGCCTCCACCACCACCGCCCCAATCTGGCGTGTGCCCAAGCTTTGCCAGCTACACCGAATTTACCGATGCCATTCCAATCTTTGCGTCCATGCAACCTCCCATCTTTCTATACTACTTGTTGAAGTCCGAAGTTGCTGACAACCCAGGCGGACCACCCAACCTATGCTTGTGCTACTACACTAACGAAATGGATGATGGCACCATTCCTGACCTCGACGGCCCCGTCACCTGCGTCCCCGCCTCAACTTGATGGAGCAACATGTGCATGCTCTCCTCGCATGTACATATCCCAAATGGGTGGGAAAGCTCTTTATTACCCGTATTGCTAGTACACTACATATACCAAAAATACACTACCTATACCAAATAATACGTGGTCGATGATGACCTTTATACGCAGGCATGCCTATGCATGACGAGTCATGCATCTCCCTGCACATGCGCATGACGTTTACACTGATGGATTCACTACTACTGAAGTACACATACTTATGTGCCAAATTAACACGTACAGGAGTTTGGCCTGCTCATGCATGTATTGATTACATTTGCATCGAATGTTGTGACGCTAGAGGAAAAACACACATTCATCCACCTCCCGTCTGTACCGGTATTATTGTCAATTTAGTACCGGTTGGTAAACACAGTACCCCCGGGAACCATTTAGTACCAGCTCGTAACACGACCGGGTACTAAATGATGGCATTCAGTACCGGTTGGTGTTACGAGCCGGTACTAAATGGTTCAGGGGGGTTCCCGAGGCCCCTTTTGCATTATGTACCGGTTGGTAACACCAACCGGTACTGAATGCCACCATTCTTTACCGGTTGGTGTTACCAACTGGTACAAAATGCACCACCCAAGGTTACTTTAAAAGGATAGCATCCTTCTCTCAACCACAAGTGCTCTATAGGTGGGGTAGTTAAGGAGGAATCGCGCGAGGGGGGAGGTCGTGAGTTCAAGTCCCACAGACCGCGCACGCGCATTTACGCGTGAAAACTTCGCGTGTGCGGGGCCTCCGACGAGTTAAAAAAAATTCATTTTTTTAGGCTCAAACTCATTTGGTACCGTTTGGTATTATCAACCGGTACAGATGGGCGCCCATCGATACCGGTTGTAACAACCGGTACCAATGGGCGTGCCCATCAGTACCGGATTGCCAGTACCGGTTGCATAACCGGCACCGATGGGTGCCTAGCAACCGGTACTGGGGGCCTTTTCTCTGCTAGTGTGACATGCCCTTATGCAACTATGTAGTATATGCATCGGTGGCGGAACTGGCCAGGAATTCCAGGGAGGCAAAAAACAAAGACATCGCAGCATTGAAAAAATACAATTTATTCTTATTTTTCATTGTTAACACATAAGCATATACTTCCTAGCCACGACTATAGTATTTAATTATGCAATAATAATAAAAAACAAATACTTTGCAAAAGCTGTCAATGTTGTACTTGTGCGATTCTTGACTATATTAAAATCATCAATAATTGAATCTGTAGTGACCTTCATTGCAATCTCTTTTCAATATAAACTACCAGTTATAATTTTTAGCTCGTACAAAATATGAACATACCTATCAATCAAATGATAATCATATACTTTTTTAGTTTCTACCAGTCGATGACAAAGTTTAGTCATATTATTATCATCGTGCTGCCCTTCCCGTGGTGCATTCTTGTAGTAAGAAAACAATGTCTTCCTTTTAGGCTTGGGCCTGGTTTCCTAAGAATAGAATCTATGATTCATGAAAGGTCACAGAGACAAAAATTGAATCTAAAATAGATATAGAGAAAATAATAATTGGAAAATGGGATTGCTTACATTACTTTCGGTGGGAGGAATGGAGACTGCACCGTCGTCCATGACGGCCATCGGCCAGTCGCGGTCAGCAGCGGAGCAGCGTGTGCCGGGTGCCTGCATCGCGGACGGCCAAGACGAGAAGCGGAGTAGACGACGGAACACGAGAGTTTAGACGTGTAAGTAAAAAAAGACGCGGCCGGCGGCTGGACGGCTGGACTCCTCGTATTCTCCTGTACTAGCAAACATGAATGAAACAATAGTAGATTGCTCGTCGTCCTCATGTTATTGAGTGGCAATTGCCTCAAATTTTAGGGGAATCAAACATCATGATATTCATATGAACCAACATGTGATTCTTGTCTTTAAATATTGGCCATCGGAACTTGGTTACCTAAATTGATTTTTAGCAGTCCATATGATTAACACGATGATGGTAGCATCCATTGATACCATTTTAGAGTGTGTTTAGATTGAGTAACTTTGCAAAATTTCACTGTAGTAAACTATTTTGGGAAACGTGTTTGTAAGAGTGATCATGATTTTCAATGAAATAAAGTTTGAAAACTTTGTAAAGTTTTTTTTTTGAGCTCGAAAACTTTGTGAAGTTGAAGAAACCAAACGGGTCTGTGAGTTTATTATTGTGAGCAATGTACTACTCCCTTGGATTGGCTAAGCTATTTTTTGCCTGGATTAATAACTTAACTGTCTATTATTAGTCTTGACTCTGGACCCATCTAGTTCTATTGGTTAAACCTAAAAGGTTACTGAAGAAATTAAAAAGAGCATCTATTTTACGGCCATGTGGTAGGCTCCACGCGACTCCTCTCTTACCCTTTTCATGATCACGAGCGTGGCTTGGTCCCGGGCGGAGGGGACGCAGCTGCTCCACGAGCTGCCAGGAGCGGTAGCCTAGCGAACCGACCGGTGAGGCGGTGAGAGAAGGACCGCAAGCTCCCAGGAGCGGCAGACTAGTGAACCGACCGCTGAGAGCTTTCCACCTCCAGAGTAGCGGCGCGCTCGGCGAGCTTCCTCTGGGAGCAGCGACCGCGGCCCGCGGGCTCGTTTCCTCGGGGAGTTGTGGCGACCGGGGCAGATACGGCTAGATCTGTGCAGAGCAAGCAGCAGTGAGAGCGTGTTGCAAGGTGATTTAGTTGGATTTGAGCCTTTCGCTGGGTACTGCTCTTTAAGACCCATACCTCCTGTTGGTTCCGTCCATGATTTGTGAGGCTCTTTTTTATTATGCGGAGGGACCAAGGAAGGGGGCAGGTGGCGCCGGCGGCGTCTAGAGCGGAGAGGTGCATCGGCTGCGGCACGCTCGGCGAGCTTCTCTAGAGTAGAGGTGGGAAGGATCGGAGGAGGAGGCGACGGCAGCCCATCAATCCGGAAGTGCGTGATGTTGTGTTGGGGCTGTCCCTATGACATGCGGACCCGTCCGTACGACGGACCAAAATTGGGCAGAAACGGCAGAACGCATGAAGGATTTGTTACGTATTTTAGAAATAGGTATAGATGTGTACGTGTGTGTATGGTTGGGCTGCCCTACGGCTGTATGGGCCATAGGCCAAAGCTAAGCGCTGAAGGGTACTCGATTTTTTTTGGGGGAGGGGGGGTGTTGGGGCGTGGCCCTGCCGGCCCCATCAGTTCTGCCACTGATATGCATACATTACTAGTGACTAGGGCTATCAGTTCTGCCACTGATATGCATACATTACTAGTGACTAGGGCTGCACGAAAAGCTCGTGGCTTGGTTGCTCGGCTCAGCTCAATGTTGTTTTGTAAGGAGCCGAGCTGTTGTTTTAGCTCGTTACATTTAACGAGCCAGCTAGCAGGTCGCGAGCCCAATGAGCAGGCCGCCGAGCAACTCCAGCCCTACTTCAACTAGCTAACCCTAACGAGCCTATGGAGTTGTTTCCTTCGCACTCCCCCCTTTCTATGTCTCCCTCCGGTTCTTGAGTCTCCGCACCGACGCATGGTTGCTCAAGTTGTCAAGCACACTACAGCAAGCTTCAGCCCGGCCTTGGAGCGAACTTCCTTCACCGTCGGGTCAATGGGTCATACAGTCGTGAACTCAGCTGGCAAAGGTCCTCGTGGACGAACCTGCCCACCCGGGTTCGAGTCCTCGACTCGGCACATGTGTTACATTTTCTGGATTTATTTCAGGATTTAACCGGTATTGTCCTTTTAGTGATAGGCGACGTCCCCGCCGATTACGAGTCGTCTGTAGTGATGACTCCGTCAGTCTCGAGATCAGCCGGCTCAGTCCCTTAGAGATGCTTATAGGGATAGAGTTACGCACATGTATTCATAGGGGTGACTGTGTGTCCGTTTGTGTGAGCATCTTCGATTGCACTGTCATTCTAAGAAAATGGGTCATGCAATCTCAGATTCGAGTGCGCCCATCTGGGCATGGTCGAGGTTGGTGGATCCAAGTTCCTCACCCAGCCTTGGCATGAGGATGTCTACAGCAGGCCAACCAATTGGTTCTTCCATGCAAGATTCATATAGTGCCTTATTTTGTTTAGTCAGGTGCAGCCTTCATATAGTGGATCGAGATTCCGGCAAAAATTCAGAAAAACATTAATTGAACTTTAAAAATCATGACATATATAGATAATGCATGTACCAATACCTACGTTTACCCTTAGATGGTGAGTTTCACACATGCATGCTAGCATCTGCCTCACGATGAAATATATTATCGTGGTTGGGTTTTGGTCACCAAACTTGTAAACCAGGTATTTTTTATCATTAAACTATTAAAATCAGACAAATTTCACCATCTACTTGTTTTGGTGGTTTTGTGTTTGTACATATATGTATTTTCTAAACTTAATAAAATATGGTTTAATATCTAAAAAACCATAACTAACTGGGGCTTTGTTTATTTAAATCTCCATTTAATTACATGATACATTAAAGGGGCTTTGTGTTTTTACCCCTATTTTGATCTGTAACTGTGATTAAATACGGAGATTGATAAAAAAGATTAGTGTAGAGAAAATTTGTATACTTATTTTATATATTTTTATATAAAATGAATTAGTTATAAATTTATACATGTTATATCAGTTTTATTATTTTTGCATAAATTCAAAACCACCTTTGAAATTAGAGGCATAGCTAAAGTTGTCTGGTTTTCAAGTTTGGTGGCCGAAATCAAATTCCTATGTGGTTCAAATATATTTTTCATCTTTTACTAGGAAACGCTCATGTATTCCAAATTAATTATTAACTCTCCATGTGTACGGCATATGAGTATGTTGCGTGCATGGTATCTCCAAGCAATTCGTCTCGTAGCGTTTGTCGTGCTTTTACGTGCTGTAAATAAATTGCTATCATCCAGAAAGAAAAGAAAAAAAGGTCCATCCCAGACTAAGGGCAACTCATCAAGGGAACTACTTTGGTGATCAAACTTGTAAGCCAGGTATATTCGTGTTTCATTAAACTACTAAAACCTAACATTCATTATTATCATGACCATTGTTTGTCATTCAATGATACATTAGATTAGGACATTGACCAATAGGATTCATGCAGAGGAAATTTTATACTAATTTTATTTTTATCTAAAATAAATTAGTTATGAATCTGTGGATGTTAAATCGTTTTTATAATTAAGTTCCATGGCCAAAATCAAACTCCAATTATTGTTAGTGGTTAAATAGATTTTTCCTCTTTTAAGAGAAAAAGAAAACTGTTACATCAGATATTCCGAATTAAATTAGTGTCCATGTGTACGGCATATGAGTACGTTGCATGCATGTTATCGCCAAGCATTTCGGCTTGTACCAAAGCAAGTTAGGCACCCGTTAGTCGTGATTTTACATGCTGCAAATAACTTGTTGGGAAACGTAACTCATCAAGGTAGACAGGCAACACAAAATTAAAGTCTGACATTCGTTCATACATGCTCAGCGTGCCGTCCGGCAAAGTACTCTGTACGTACGCATCCAAGTTAGATAACACAATACCGTATCCCTCTGAAAAACTTTCTGCAACCGCACTCTGAGGAACGTGTGCTAAACATGGATATTTTGATTTGAACGAACGTTCCACCTGCAAAAATACTAAGGGTACTTTATGGTCGAGAGCATCCGTGCCTGCATAGGTAGCAATGGCAACATACAGGTCTAGAGCTACCCCTGGGCTCGTCGTGTTCCTCGCCGTGGCACTCGTGTGCTCGTGCCACTAGAGGAAAAGGCACATTCGTCCACCTCCCGGAACTAATGTCAATTTAGTACCGGTTGGTAAGCACAGTACCTCCGGGAACCATTTAGTACCGGCTCGTAACACGACCCGGTACTAAATGGTGGCATTCAGTACCGGTTGGTTTTATGAGTCGGTACTAAATGGTCCCGGAGGGTTCCCGAGGCCCCTTTGCATTTGGTACCGGCTGAATGCACCACCCAGTGGGGTGTAGCGATCTCACTCGAGAAATGGGCCCACTTAAGTATATTCCACCTTCCATTGGTGCTAATACACGAAAATGTTCCCAAGTGCGGATTCGACCGTCGAGTCAAGCTCGACTAATTGCTACTGAAGATCGTCCGTCCATACACTCACTCGAAGGCAAGTTCCAAAGATCACATCATTCCACAATTCAAACTACAACAAGTCTTAGAGTTATTACAACCAAATTGAAATGATAAGGTAGATAAGATAGTTCGAGTTCATGCAGCGGAAAATAAACGAGATACTAGCGACGATCCATAGTATCGTCACGATGAAGTCAGCCGTGACGCTACTCCTCACGATCCTCGGGAGAGGTCGGCTCCCACTCGATGCTGTAGCCAGGAGGAAGCTGGGACGCCCAAGCCATAGAGGCAGCTACCTCCTGAGGGGATGGTCCTGAAAATTTAGCCACAAGCAAGGCTGAGTATACTAGTTATACTCAATAAGACTTAACCGACTGGTGATCACTACATCACCGACTCCTAAAATGAGAGGCTGTTTGGCTAGTGGGGTTCTTTTGCCAAAAGCGACTAAGCTGTTTTCTACTTTCTTTATTTTGATTTTAATTTCCTTGGTCTATCCATTCTAGGTGAGCCTAGCTAAACAATCAAGTTTTGCAATACAATTATTCCATACAAAGATTTCATCCTTCCAAGTTTCACTTCATAATATGCCATACATCGGTCAAGCAGTCTCATTAACCGCGAGAAGCGGACAGTTCGAACCGAATTTACTACCTGGCCAGGGAAAACCCAAACATACGGAATGGTTGGAAATGCCAACACACCCCAATCCTTTCTCATTTCTCTGCGAGTGGCTCCCGAGTCCCACTGCCTCAGGGTAAAGGTTTACCACTACTGGGACTCACGCAACTACCCTCATGTGCCCATGGGATAACGTTTCCAAGACAGAGAGCTGTCGGACCTGCTCGCATCAATCGGATACCGGGACTTACCGGTCCCATAAACCGTGCATATGTGTGGTACGTTCAAACGCTTGACACAAAAGTACCACATGTTTCCACTTAAAACATCGATAGACGGGTATCTACAATCATCCGTCCATCATCTCTAGTGTTTCTGATATGAGTAGTCATACAACTCCTATATCTCGCGAGTGTCGGAAAACACTCGACTTCTATCGTTCTTAAGCATAGCAACTATCGAACCTAGCATACTAGTGTTCAATCAAAGGAACCTATGATCATGCAATCTAGGGTTTCATTCAACTCCTTGAAACTTAAATGCACAAACATATAATCAAATAAATCGCGTAAGTAAAGTTAGGTTATGCTCCGGGGCTTGCCTTCCGGCTCGAAGCGGTACTCCTGCTCGGGGCTTGGATCCACGTGCACCACGTTCACCTCGGACTCCTGGGCGATCTCCTCGGCAGCGGGGACTAGCTCGTAGACTCCGTCGGCGAGACCCGAATCTACACGAATGCATGAAATGCTTAAGTATCGAGATTTAAATAGTTAGGGTTTATTTAAATCTTGGTTAATGAATTGGAAAGGATAAACATTAATTATAAGTGAATATTCCCTTTTCATTTTGAACCTTTACTTTGATTTTAGAGGTTTAGGTTTTTCTCTTTTCTTTTCTTTTTCTTCTCTTTTTCCTTTCTTTTCCTTCTCTTTTCCACCTTTTAAGCCCTTTTTCTATTATTCAAAAGGTGAACTTAGGAAATTTATTTTCATGTACCCTTTGGCCAGAGGCTTGCTCATGCCAAGGCAGGAGTTTAGCCCAAAATTTGGCTCAAGATAATTTTTCTATAATTTATTAAAATTATTCTTATCTTTTTGTCTAAAATCAAACTAAAATCCTAAAAAAATAACTACAAGGTTTTTGTCCAAACCACTTGGCACAGTGACTTAGGGTACCAAGGGTGACCTCTCTGCAAGTTTGCATGTGATTTTGATTTATGGTTATTTTTGTGGAATTTCACCATGTTTAAACTACCAAAAATCATTTAGCCATTTTCCAGTGTCCAAAATTTATCATTTTCATTTTTCTAAGGTTTCTTATGTCTTGATTTAGTTCCCGTGTGAAGGAGATGATTTTTCACTGAGGACATTATTTTCTGTGATTTATTTGCCAAAACAGCAGGGTATATGTTTGGAAAATCATAACCCAAAATCCACTGGGAATTTTTGTGCACCCTTTGCGAATTAGGCTAATGATAACCACCCTAACAACATATCCCAAGCTCAGCTCTAGTGCATGTATAGATTTTGAACTATGATGAAAAGTGCTCAAACTAAAATGAATTTATATTTCAAAATCTACAGCTCAACTGGGTGAGGTGCAAAGGAATAATTTGTTCTGCTAGATTCACTGGTCACTACAAAATTGGTTTGGCATTTTTCTGATTTTTCTACGATTTTCTACGAATTTTTGAAGATCTCAGCGAATTAAACCAAAATATAGAATCTATTTTACGCGGCTGACCCTAGAGTTTTTGAAACCCTTACGAACAGGTCCCTACATTTTTCGCGCGGCCCCCTGGAAAGAGGTTGAAGACACAACAGTGTCCTCGAGTTCGCCGGCGTGGTTACGCCGGCCAAACGGCGGCGAGACCGGGCCGGGGAAGTGGGGGGAAAAGGAGAGGGGCTCACCGTGATTCGTTTGAGCTAGGTCTCAAGGTCGGGGATGGCCGGGAACAAGGTCAACGACGGCGGTGGCGGCTCGGCTTGCTCCGGCGAGCGGCTACCGGCGACGTCGGGGTCGGGGAGGCTCGGGGAAGCGGTCGGTGAGCACCAGCGTGGCACGAGGAAGCTGTTGGTGCCCTCGGTTCGGCCGGAGGAGGAGTGTAGCGAGCTGTGCACGTGCGCGGGCGGCGGCGGAGAGCTCGGTCTTCTCCGGCGAGCTACGCCGGCGGCTGCGGTGGAGGAATAGGGTCGGGAATGGGTCGAGGAGTGGCGGTGGATGTTGGGGAAGCTCGTGAGAGCCTCGGTTTGGCCGGGGAAGCAACGGCGAGAGCTGTCCACGAGAGCAAGCTCGGCGGCGGCTCTGCGAGCTCCGGCGAGCGTTTTTCCGGCGAGGAAGGGAGGGGAACTGTTGAGGGCTTAAGTAGGAGCGAGAGGGGAGTAAGGGGATGCTTGGGAAGCACGAGATAGAGACCGGGGCAGCTCAGTGAGCTGTCGCGGCGACAGCGGCACTGCCGCGGCCGTTGGCGCCCTTTCCCGGCGTCAACGCGCGCGTAGGCGAGCGCAGTGTGGCAGGCGCGCGTGGGCGAGGCGAGAAGACAGCGCGGGGGAGGAAAAAGGAGCACGCGGGGGCGCAAAAGTCGCTGGAGCGACCGATGGACAACGGCGACGACGGCAAAACCCGGCGGTCCGCGGCGGCGACGCGACGGCGAGCGCGGAGTCAGCGCTACAGTGCGTCTCCGGCCATGAGACCTTGTCAGAGGCGTGCACCGTGGCATTGGTCGGAGCAGTCGAGGCCGGACGGCGGCAGGCGCTTGCCGGCGGCGAGCGCGGCACGCGCGGGCGCGGCGCTGGCAACCCGTGAGCGCGCCGTGAGCGGTGCAAAGGCCAACTGATTGGCATGGCTCAAATTCAAAAATTTTGAACGTGGCTCGAAAATCTTCCAACATGAAAGTTGTTTAGAATTTCATGAGACACGTCCCTGCACTGGAGATTTGGAGAAAAAGTTGAAAACTTGGCTGTAATTCAAATGGGGGTAAATCCCTGTTTTGAACTGAATTTCTGAAATTCGAGGGGCTAAATAGCAAAATTGGCCAAAGTGCCCAGAGAGGCAAAGTTCAGAAATGTGATGAAAAACAACTTTGCTTTTTGGAGATTTTGATGTTCTGGGGTAAAATCTCGAGATTTGGCTAAGATTCCATTTCAGCTTTGAATTTGAATTGGAAATTTCAAATTCCAAGGTTAGGGTTTGAATTTTGAGATGCTTCCAAGCACTTTTAGGCCATGGTTTGAAAAGAGAAGTTTCTTGGTTTGACTTATACTCCAACTTTTACATTTGCACTTTTTCAAGTTTTGAGCAAGTTTTTCAAGTTTCTTTATTGCTCCATTTAAAAGGTTTTTTACTCAATTTGGGGGATTTTATCTCATTTTCTTTAATCTCACTTTTGAATTAGGCTTAGCTTAACTTAATCATTGTTTGAGTGTTAATTAACACCAGGGGTGTTACAGCCTACCTCCCTTAAAAAGAATCTCGTCCTGAGATTCGGAAATGCTAGAAAGTGCGGAATGTGCGGTACCTGGTGGGGTGGTGAGAAATCCAGGATAATGGCGATTGAGATATTCCTCGGTCTCCCATGTTGCCTCTTCTTCAGTGTGATGAACCCACTAAATCTTATACATTTTAACTGAGCTCCTTCTTGTGTGCCTTTCTTTTTGATCAAGGATTTTGAGAGGTTGAGCAACGTAGGTCAGATCGGGCTCAACTTCCACGTCTTCTTGTTCCACGACTTCAGTCGGAACTCGAATACACTTCTTGAGTTGTGAGATATGAAAGACATTGTACACGGCTGAAAGTTTGTCGGGAAGTCGTAGACGATAAGCCATGGATCCACATTTCTCAATGATTTCATAAGGTCCAACGTAACGGGGTGCAAGCTTTCCCTTTACTCCGAACCTTTGGACTCCCCGAGTTGGTGAGACCTTAAGATACACATGATCACCGACTGCGAATTTGAGAGGCATTCTTCGGCGATCGGCATAACTCTTCTGACGAGATTGAGCGGCTTTGAGGTTTTCCCGAATAACCCTAACTTGCTCTTCGGCTTCAATCACCAGGTCGGGTCCGTATATTTCTCGCTCTCCGGGCTGAGACCAACATAACGGGGTTCGACACATTTTCCCATACAAGACTTCGAAAGGGGCCATTTTCAAGCTTGCTTGGTAACGGTTGTTGTATGAGAACTCGGCGATAGCCAGGCATTTATCCCAACTTGCTTCATAGTGAATGACACAAGCTCTAAGCATGTCCTCAAGGATTTGATTTACCCGCTCGGTCTGCCCATCCGTCTGCGGGTGGTAAGCCGAGCTTCGAATAAGCTTGGTGCAGAGAGATGCATGGAGTTGCTCCCAGAACCTTGCCACAAACTGCGGACCTCGGTCCGAAATGATTGTTCTAGGCACCCCGTGCAGACGTACAATTTGGTTGAGATAGATCTCGGCATACTTCTTGACGGCATAAGTGGTGTTGACCGGAATAAAATGAGCGGTCTTTGTGAGCCTGTCCACAATGACCCATATAGAATCGTGCCCTCGTGCGGTCTTGGGAAGGCCAACAATGAAATCCATACTGATATCCTCCCATTTCCATGAGGGTATAGACAAAGGTTGAAGAGTTCCAGCCGCCTTTAGATGACTAGCCTTTACCCTCCGGCAAGTGTCACACTCGGATACAAACCGAGCAATATCCATTTTCATCTTGGTCCACCAAAAAGTTTTCTTCATATCCTGGTACATCTTATTGCTGCCAGGGTGAATAGAGAACTTAGAGTGGTGAGCTTCACTCAAAATTTTCTTCCGTAATTCCGGATCTTTAGGCACGACGATACGGTTCCCAAACCATATCATGCCTCGGGCATCCTAACGGAAACAGTTATACCGTTCCTCCGTTCCTTTGGCCAGCTCCTCCCGAATAATTCCGACCTTTTTATCGGTCTGCTGGGCCAGAAAGATCTCATCGTGCAACGTGGACTTGAGAGATATATTGTTTAAATAACCATGCGGAACAATCTCGAGATTGAGTTTCGCCAACTCATGGCATAGAGTGTCGGCATACGATTCGATCGAAAGACAATGGCAATGAGACTTGCGGCTCAAGGCATCCGCAACCACATTCGCCTTTCCGGGATGATAATGCAAACTCATGTCATAATCTTTTGCCAACTCCAGCCATCTTCGCTGCCTCATATTCAAGTTAGCCTGAGTGAAGACGTACTTGAGACTTTTGTGGTCGGTATATACGTTGCAAGGAACTCCTATAAGATAGTTCCTCCATATTTTCAGAGCGTGAATCACGGCTGCCAATTCAAGGTCGTGAGTGGGATAATTCAGCTCATGGGGACGGAGAGCACGTGAAGCATAAGCAATAACTCGATTTTCTTGCATAAGAACACAACCGAGTCCGGTGCCTGAAGCATCGCAATAGACATCGTAGGGTTTGGTGCTATCCGGTTGGGTCAGAACGGGAGCTGAGGTCAACAACTTCCTCAATGTGCGGAATGCCTCTTCACACTTCTCATCCCACACGAATTTCTGCCCCTTCTTCAATAGCTCGGTCATTGGCTTGGCAACTCGCGAGAAGTCCGGAATAAAACGACGATAATATCCTGCCAAACCCAGAAAGCTTCGGATTTCGTGGACAGAGGTAGGAGGTTTCCAGTCCATTACTTGCTGCACTTTCGTAGGATCCACTGAGATACCATTTTTAGAAACAGTGTGACCTAAGAACTTCACACTATCCAGCCAAAACTCACACTTGGAGAACTTGGCGTACAACTTGTGATCATGGAGTCGTTGAAGAACAATACGGAGATGCTCGGCATGCTCTTCCTCATTCTTGGAATAGACAAGAATATCATCAATGAAAACCACTACGAACTTATCCAGCTCGGGCATGAACACCGAATTCATGAGATACATGAAATAAGCAGGAGCATTAGTCAGCCCGAACGACATAACCAAGAATTCATAAAGTCCATAGCGGGTCGAGAAAGCCGTCTTGGGAATATCACAAGGATGAATCTTGATTTGATGATATCCAGAACGAAGATCAATTTTCGAGAATATCTTGGCTCCGGCGAGTTGATCGAACAATACATCAATGCGGGGAAGAGGGTACTTGTTTTTTATGGTGACCGCATTGAGAGGCCGGTAGTCAATACACATCCTCAACGTGTGATCCTTCTTTTCGACCAATATGGCAGGACAACCCCAAGGTGATGTACTCGGACGAATGAAACCCTTGTCCAGTAAATCTTGGAGTTGAGTTTTCATCTCTGCCAATTCTGCGGGTGGCATTCTGTAGGGTCTTTTAGAAATTGGTGCAGTACCAGGTTGTAGCTCGATAACGAACTCAATGTCCCGATCCGGTGGCATTCCAGGCAAGTCGTCTGGAAAGACATCGGGGAACTCACAGACAATAGGAATGTCTTCAAGCTTGGGTTCAGTCATGACAAAAACACATGAGCTCAAAGAGTTGGGAGACGGAAGATAGAGTGTGGTAGATCCATGTGTAGGTGAGTTGATATCAACAATTCTCTCAGCAACGTCTAACACAACCTTGTGTTGTGCCATCCAATTGGCTCCCAAGATTATATCTATCCCATCCAGTTCTAAAAGAATCAGATCGGTCAAGATAACTCTACTACCCAGTTTAATTGGCACCTTCCGCGCCATATGATTTGAATTCAAGTTTCCTCCTACGGTTATTATTTTGTAGGCCGCATTTGTAGATTCGCATTTTAACCCACATTTCTTAGCACAACTTGGACTTATGAAACTATGAGTGGCACCAGAATCAAAGAGAATGACTGCAGGTTGGTTATGAATCGGAAATTTACCCGTCATCACTGGTGCCCCCTCGGGAAGGTCAGTCAAGGTGGTCAAGTTGACCCTTCCCTGCTTGACGTGAATCTTCTGCAACTTGCCCTTGTTTGGCTGGTTGCCATTATTCTGCTGCTTGCCCTGGGGACAGTCCCGGATGAAATGACTGGTACTGCCGCAACGGTAGCAAGAATACCCAGCTCCAGGCTGAGCTGGCTGCTGCTTCATCGGGGTCTTCTGCTGCTGCGACTGCTGTGGTGGAAAGCGAGAACCACTCTGCTGAGGAGGGTTAACCACCCAGCGGCCAGACTGCCCTGTACGCTGCTGTCCCGGTGGAGGAACAATACGGAAGCGCTGCGGCTTACCGCCACTGGCAGAGACAACAGGAGCCTTCCTCTTCTTATCGGCTCAATGGGTCATAATGGCGTCCTCCTGAGTGATAGCCACATTGACCAAGTCAGCATAAGTGGCAGGCTTGACGTTGAGCAGCCTCTCCTGCAACTTGGTGCTGAGCCCCATACGGAACCTCTCCTTCTTCTTATCATCACAGTCAGCATGATGTCCAGCGTACTGACAGAGGTTGTTGAAAGCCTGGGCGTACTGATACACCGTGTGAGTGCCCTGAGTCAAGGTCAGGAACTCCCTCAACTTCCTCTCAACAAGACCTTTAGGAATGTGATGCGCCTTGAACGCATCCTTGAAGTTCTGCCAAGTAAGCACAGTTTCGGCGGGGAGCATGCCACGATAAGTCTCCCACCAAACCAAGGCCGGACCGCGAAGCTGCTGTGCGGCGAAAGTGACCTTGCGCTCTTCAGAGCAAGGGACAGCCAAGATGGCAAACTTCGAGTCGATAGCCCGAATCCACGCGTCGGCCTCCATGGGCTCAGTAGCTTTAGAGAACACCGGGGGCTGAGTACCCAAGAAGTCCTCAAATCGTGCCACCTGAGCGGGCGGAGCATTTCGGCCACTCTGACGCTGAGCACCGATGTTCATGTTCTGGGCCAACTGCTGTTGTTGCAATTGTATCTGCTGCTGCATAGTCCTCATGACCTCGGCGTGCATAGCCAGCATCTGCTGCCAATTTGGCAGTGGAGGGGCAGGTGGTGGCTGCTGCTCTGGCGGGACCTGCTGATTCGGGGCACTAGTTGAGCCTTGATTTGTCCCGAAACCACCCGGAGTCAGTCGGGTCGTAGGTCCTACCATCTGCATGATCGAGTCTCCATTAATCACATGAATACTTACTCATAAGAGAACGACAGGCATGATTAAGAGACCATCTCAATGCTACAAAAGAATGTGGCATAAAAAGCGAAATTTTATAGAATGAGCAACTTCATTAATCCAAGACAAGGTTCGATGAATCCATTACAACACATGCTGACAACACATTCTAATTAAGATGCTACACCAAATGCGAAGGGAAACAGATACAAAGAGATACAAGAGATTATCCATTCTTCAACTAGCTAAACTCCACGTGACACGGAAAAGCCATGCTGAAGAGTACCTAATCTCTAACTCAACGCTCTAGAAGTCATCCACGTCGTTCACCGAAGTACGGCTCACGGTGGGGGAAAGCGGTGGCTGAACTGGGGGTAACTCCTCGTCGTCCAGCTCGGACTTGACGTCATCCTCTGCCTCGTCCTCTGCCCCGTCCTCCTCGGGAACCTCCATATGAGCCTCCAACTCCACCATCTCGGCATTAGCCTCGTGCAACTCTGCCTGTGCCTCCTCAAGTGCATCTGTCAACACCTCTACCTGGTGAGCACAGTGCTCCTTCTCCATGGTAAGTTCCGCAATGCGAGCCTGCAAATCCCGGATCTGAGTATCCTTGGCAGCCATGTCCAAAGAAGTGCAGATCCCGGCTATGTCCTTATCCGCGGACACTCTCACCATCGCATCGGCAAGGTCGAGAAGAGAATCCTGAGACATCTTGAGTAGCTCTGGCATGCGGATGCTAGCCTTCATCCAGCTAGCAAAGAAAGCTGGTGCGTTCCGGGGAAACTCCAGGAACAACTGCGGAGAAGCCAAGTAACGTGACAACCACTGAGGGTCATCCCTGCGGGCTGAAGGCAGGAAACCAACTAAAGTGTTATCCACCAAGTCGTGGTGCTGTGAAGTGAACTGGTTCAGTCCTGCGAAAGCGGCCAGCTCCCAAGTGTCCGGAAAGCGGTGGCCATGCACCACAACTCCCAGCCTAGGCCAGTCGGGGTGCTCGGGGTGCACCGGTGCCTCCATGCGGACACTGCACCGAGTCACACCACGCTCCGCATACTCTCTGCCAAAATAAACCGGCGGAGACGGGTAGCCAACCTCCTTCAGAATCTTCCAAAAGAGGGACGGAAACCCCTCCCAGCTGAGGCAGTCCTGGCACTCCACCTTCTCGTTCGCGTAGCAAGGTGACTGGGAACGGCCATCTGAACAAAAATTCAGAGGTGAGTACCATGAGTCAAAAAGACTAAGGAAAAACTGGGAGAAAACTGAAGGTAGGATCGTGCTTAAGATTTTAATTAAGGTCGTTTGAGCATTGATTTGATCGGTTGGACTTTGACTTTCTTAAGTTTATTATTATTCTGATTTTAGTTATGAGATGCATGCAAGACCTAAACGTCCTCACATTTTAAGTCAGACTTGACTTTCGGAGTTAGTGCCGGTGGCTAGGCATAGACGCGTCTCTCTCTATAGATCTAGTCGGACTCCTACTCGTAAACCTTTTGTAGCAGTCAGACGAATTTCGACTAATGTCAATTTAGTACCGGTTGGTAAGCACAGTACCTCCGGGAACCATTTAGTACCGGCTCGTAACACGACCCGGTACTAAATGGTGGCATTCAGTACCGGTTGGTTTTATGAGTCGGTACTAAATGGTCCCGGAGGGTTCCCGAGGCCCCTTTGCATTTGGTACCGGCTGAATGCACCACCCAGTGGGGTGTAGCGATCTCACTCGAGAAATGGGCCCACTTAAGTATATTCCACCTTCCATTGGTGCTAATACACGAAAATGTTCCCAAGTGCGGATTCGACCGTCGAGTCAAGCTCGACTAATTGCTACTGAAGATCGTCCGTCCATACACTCACTCGAAGGCAAGTTCCAAAGATCACATCATTCCACAATTCAAACTACAACAAGTCTTAGAGTTATTACAACCAAATTGAAATGATAAGGTAGATAAGATAGTTCGAGTTCATGCAGCGGAAAATAAACGAGATACTAGCGATGATCCATAGTATCGTCACGATGAAGTCAGCCGTGACGCTACTCCTCACGATCCTCGGGAGAGGTCGGCTCCCACTCGATGCTGTAGCCAGGAGGAAGCTGGGACGCCCAAGCCATAGAGGCAGCTACCTCCTGAGGGGATGGTCCTGAAAATTTAGCCACAAGCAAGGCTGAGTATACTAGTTATACTCAATAAGACTTAACCGACTGGTGATCACTACATCACCGACTCCTAAAATGAGAGGCTGTTTGGCTAGTGGGGTTCTTTTGCCAAAAGCGACTAAGCTGTTTTCTACTTTCTTTATTTTGATTTTAATTTCCTTGGTCTATCCATTCTAGGTGAGCCTAGCTAAACAATCAAGTTTTGCAATACAATTATTCCATACAAAGATTTCATCCTTCCAAGTTTCACTTCATAATATGCCATACATCGGTCAAGCAGTCTCATTAACCGCGAGAAGCGGACAGTTCGAACCGAATTTACTACCTGGCCAGGGAAAACCCAAACATACGGAATGGTTGGAAATGCCAACACACCCCAATCCTTTCTCCTTTCTCTGCGAGTGGCTCCCGAGTCCCACTGCCTCAGGGTAAAGGTTTACCACTACTGGGACTCACGCAACTACCCTCATGTGCCCATGGGATAACGTTTCCAAGACAGAGAGCTGTCGGACCTGCTCGCATCAATCGGATACCGGGACTTACCGGTCCCATAAACCGTGCATATGTGTGGTACGTTCAAACGCTTGACACAAAAGTACCACATGTTTCCACTTAAAACATCGATAGACGGGTATCTACAATCATCCGTCCATCATCTCTAGTGTTTCTGATATGAGTAGTCATACAACTCCTATATCTCGCGAGTGTCGGAAAACACTCGACTTCTATCGTTCTTAAGCATAGCAACTATCGAACCTAGCATACTAGTGTTCAATCAAAGGAACCTATGATCATGCAATCTAGGGTTTCATTCAACTCCTTGAAACTTAAATGCACAAACATATAATCAAATAAATCGCGTAAGTAAAGTTAGGTTATGCTCCGGGGCTTGCCTTCCGGCTCGAAGCGGTACTCCTGCTCGGGGCTTGGATCCACGTGCACCACGTTCACCTCGGACTCCTGGGCGATCTCCTCGGCAGCGGGGACTAGCTCGTAGACTCCGTCGGCGAGACCCGAATCTACACGAATGCATGAAATGCTTAAGTATCGAGATTTAAATAGTTAGGGTTTATTTAAATCTTGGTTAATGAATTGGAAAGGATAAACATTAATTATAAGTGAATATTCCCTTTTCATTTTGAACCTTTACTTTGATTTTAGAGGTTTAGGTTTTTCTCTTTTCTTTTCTTTTTCTTCTCTTTTTCCTTTCTTTTCCTTCTCTTTTCCACCTTTTAAGCCCTTTTTCTATTATTCAAAAGGTGAACTTAGGAAATTTATTTTCATGTACCCTTTGGCCAGAGGCTTGCTCATGCCAAGGCAGGAGTTTAGCCCAAAATTTGGCTCAAGATAATTTTTCTATAATTTATTAAAATTATTCTTATCTTTTTGTCTAAAATCAAACTAAAATCCTAAAAAAATAACTACAAGGTTTTTGTCCAAACCACTTGGCACAGTGACTTAGGGTACCAAGGGTGACCTCTCTGCAAGTTTGCATGTGATTTTGATTTATGGTTATTTTTGTGGAATTTCACCATGTTTAAACTACCAAAAATCATTTAGCCATTTTCCAGTGTCCAAAATTTATCATTTTCATTTTTCTAAGGTTTCTTATGTCTTGATTTAGTTCCCGTGTGAAGGAGATGATTTTTCACTGAGGACATTATTTTCTGTGATTTATTTGCCAAAACAGCAGGGTATATGTTTGGAAAATCATAACCCAAAATCCACTGGGAATTTTTGTGCACCCTTTGCGAATTAGGCTAATGATAACCACCCTAACAACATATCCCAAGCTCAGCTCTAGTGCATGTATAGATTTTGAACTATGATGAAAAGTGCTCAAACTAAAATGAATTTATATTTCAAAATCTACAGCTCAACTGGGTGAGGTGCAAAGGAATAATTTGTTCTGCTAGATTCACTGGTCACTACAAAATTGGTTTGGCATTTTTCTGATTTTTCTATGATTTTCTACGAATTTTTGAAGATCTCAGCGAATTAAACCAAAATATAGAATCTATTTTACGCGGCTGACCCTAGAGTTTTTGAAACCCTTACGAACAGGTCCCTACATTTTTCGCGCGGCCCCCTGGAAAGAGGTTGAAGACACAACAGTGTCCTCGAGTTCGCCGGCGTGGTTACGCCAGCCAAACGGCGGCGAGACCGGGCCGGGGAAGTGGGGGGAAAAGGAGAGGGGCTCACCGTGATTCGTTTGAGCTAGGTCTCAAGGTCGGGGATGGCCGGGAACAAGGTCAACGACGGCGGTGGCGGCTCGGCTTGCTCCGGCGAGCGGCTACCGGCGACGTCGGGGTCGGGGAGGCTCGGGGAAGCGGTCGGTGAGCACCAGCGTGGCACGAGGAAGCTGTTGGTGCCCTCGGTTCGGCCGGAGGAGGAGTGTAGCGAGCTGTGCACGTGCGCGGGCGGCGGCGGAGAGCTCGGTCTTCTCCGGCGAGCTACGCCGGCGGCTGCGGTGGAGGAATAGGGTCGGGAATGGGTCGAGGAGTGGCGGTGGATGTTGGGGAAGCTCGTGAGAGCCTCGGTTTGGCCGGGGAAGCAACGGCGAGAGCTGTCCACGAGAGCAAGCTCGGCGGCGGCTCTGCGAGCTCCGGCGAGCGTTTTTCCGGCGAGGAAGGGAGGGGAACTGTTGAGGGCTTAAGTAGGAGCGAGAGGGGAGTAAGGGGATGCTTGGGAAGCACGAGATAGAGACCGGGGCAGCTCAGTGAGCTGTCGCGGCGACAGCGGCACTGCCGCGGCCGTTGGCGCCCTTTCCCGGCGTCAACGCGCGCGTAGGCGAGCGCAGTGTGGCAGGCGCGCGTGGGCGAGGCGAGAAGACAGCGCGGGGGAGGAAAAAGGAGCACGCGGGGGCGCAAAAGTCGCTGGAGCGACCGATGGACAACGGCGACGACGGCAAAACCCGGCGGTCCGCGGCGGCGACGCGACGGCGAGCGCGGAGTCAGCGCTACAGTGCGTCTCCGGCCATGAGACCTTGTCAGAGGCGTGCACCCTGGCATTGGTCGGAGCAGTCGAGGCCGGACGGCGGCAGGCGCTTGCCGGCGGCGAGCGCGGCACGCGCGGGCGCGGCGCTGGCAACCCGTGAGCGCGCCGTGAGCGGTGCAAAGGCCAACTGATTGGCATGGCTCAAATTCTAAAATTTTGAACGTGGCTCGAAAATCTTCCAACATGAAAGTTGTTTAGAATTTCATGAGACACGTCCCTGCACTGGAGATTTGGAGAAAAAGTTGAAAACTTGGCTGTAATTCAAATGGGGGTAAATCCCTGTTTTGAACTGAATTTCTGAAATTCGAGGGGCTAAATGGCAAAATTGGCCAAAGTGCCCAGAGAGGCAAAGTTCAGAAATGTGATGAAAAACGACTTTGCTTTTTGGAGATTTTGATGTTCTGGGGTAAAATCTCGAGATTTGGCTAAGATTCCATTTCAGCTTTGAATTTGAATTGGAAATTTCAAATTCCAAGGTTAGGGTTTGAATTTTGAGATGCTTCCAAGCACTTTTAGGCCATGGTTTGAAAAGAGAAGTTTCTTGGTTTGACTTATACTCCAACTTTTACATTTGCACTTTTTCAAGTTTTTAGCAAGTTTTTCAAGTTTCTTTATTGCTCCATTTAAAAGGTTTTTTTACTCAATTTGGGGGATTTTTCCTCATTTTCTTTAATCTCACTTTTGAATTAGGCTTAGCTTAACTTAATCATTGTTTGAGTGTTAATTAACACCAGGGGTGTTACATGGGGGAAACCCGATATTGCTAGTACACTACATATACCAAATACACTACATATATATACCAAATAATACATGGTCGACGAGACGACGACCTTTGTACGCATGCATGCATGTATGCATATGCATGACGAGTCATGCATCTGATAGATCGATGTGCATGACGTTTACACTGTGTTGGATTCACTACTGTACTACTTATGTACTGAGAGGAGTTTGGCCTGCTCATGCATGTATTGATTGCATTTGTATGTTGTGACATGTACTCATGCTACTACTGGATATGCATGTGTCCTGGAAATGTCAAACTTATATTATTACTGAGTGAAGACCGAAGAGCAACCCTGTTTGGATAGGATATAGCTAAATTTTTATGCAGAGCTAGCTGAACTTTAACTGGCTAAAGATTATATAGCTAAACATTAGCTATAACAGTTTGAAATTAGCTAATAACACTATCAGGTAAAGGTCTACATAGTTACAGAAATGTCCTTTGCTTAAAGCCTCGAACATAATGGGCCACATGGCAATGGAAAAAACAAGGTTGGAAAGAAAAACAGAAAAGTCACTGGGAGTCCGAATCTAATCCAACATCTCACACGTCTTTTTTTTAACTTACACGTCACATTCACTATGCCTATAAATCTAATATTGCAAATAATAACTGGAAGGGCCTTAACAAGCGGATCGAAAGCTTGCCACCGGCACCCAGGGGCGGATCCAGCGTGGGGGCAGAGGGGCTGGAGCCTCTGGAGCCTCCGTACCCCCAAGAACTTCATTGGAGCCCCCATAAGCCCCCCTCCAAGAAATTTTGGCCATGGATGAAGAGGAGGAAGAAGAAGAGAAAGAGAGAAAGAAGAGAGGAATGAAAAATTCAGCCCCCCCTCCTTGCATATTCTGGATCCGCCACTGCCGGCACCAATCTGCAGGGCTCTATAGTTGGTCATGAGTTGGCAGACGACGACTCAGCTGACCGGGTTCATGCTATGCCATTCTAAATTCCCTCTTAAGTTCATAATTACTACTGAAATTTTGTGTCCATATTCAGGGGCACAGTAATTTGATCGATGATTCTTGTGGTCAGTGGATAACAGTGAAAACTGTGAAAGGCACCTTTGTTCTGAATGTGGAGCTCAAGAGGGTTGCATCTGCTACTAATTGTGTTACTCTATTATAAGTAATGAGTTTTAGCCAGAATCAAAAGTTTTGGTGGCTTGGTCTGATGATATGAAGGCCCATAATCCTCGGTTGGGATAGTAATGTATTTTTGATGATTTTATAGACTACTACACTCTTTTCCTCGGGGACCATATGAAATGAAACAGGCTTGACGCTTTTAAATTAGGGTTTGGCTCGAATGGTGTAACACCCCTACCCAGGGTTGAATAGGATTGATAAGAATACTCATATCAACAAGTTGTAACTTCTTTTCTGGGAGCTCATCCCGAAAGAACTCTGGGGTTAAGCGTGCTTGGCCCGGAGCAATTCTAGATGGGTGACCGACCGGAAAGTCCTTCCCACGAGTGAGGACAAAGTGCGCGGAAAAGATATGTGTTTCTCTGTGAGGGTATTCTTGGGATTGTAGAGACCGGGAGCTCACGAGTGAGGACAAAGTGCGCAGAAAAGATATGTGTTGGTCTGTGAGAGAATTCTTGGGATTGTAGAGAGCTTCTAGGCGTAAGCGGGCCCGGCCCAGAGTGGTGGTACGTTACAAATGGTCCTCTTTCTAAAAGTTGCACGAATCTTAAAGCAGACTGGGATTCACTACTACAAAAATGATTTTAGGGAACACACTGAAAAATGGAGCTCCGAGGCGGACACGAAATCTGTCTACGTCTGAAAATGATTTTAGCAGAAGAGGACATTTTTTTATTTTTGGAGGCGTTTTGATCTGACCTTCTCGGAAAATCAATTAACAGAGGCTGACATTTTAAAACAACTGCCTCGTTATTTAATGATACATCAGATTAGGAGATTGACCAATACGATTCATGCAGAGAAAATTTTATACTAATTTTATATTTATCTAAAATAATTAGTTATGAATTTGTAGATGTTGATCATTTTTATTATGTTTAAAAAATGCACATATATTCAAAATCACCTTTGAAATTTGAGAGATAGGCAAATTTGGCCGGTTTTGATGACCAAAGTTACCGGTTTTTAAGTTGGGCGGCCAAAATCGAACTCCAGTGATTGTTAGTGGTTAAAATAGATTAACTTTTCCTCTTTTATTACGAGAAAAAAAACAAAACTTTTATGTCAGATATTTCAAATTGAATAAGTCTCCATGTGTCATACGAGTAAGTTGCATGCATGTTATCGCCAAGGAATTAGGTTTGTACCAAAGCAAGTTAGGCGCGCGTTAGTCATGCTTTTACGTGCTGCAAATTAATTGTTACCATGCCAAAAGAAAAGATAGAGGTCCACCGCAGACTAAGGGTAACCGTAACTTATCAAGGTAGGCATGCAGCACAGAATTAAAGCCTGACATCTAAGCACACAAGTGCATCAAGGTGATCACAGGCCCCCATAAATTAAAGTCGTGTGGTGTACAAGTGATTATATTGTAGAATGCGACGGTGATTGTATTGTAGAATGCGACGTGGTCGGACGGACGTCCACGAGGGCACGTTCCAACGCTAAGACATTCAAGGTAGCTCAGTGTGCCGGCCAGCCGGCAAAGTACTCTGTAAGTACGCATCAAAGTTAGATAACACAATACCGTACCCCTCTGAAAACTTTGCTGCTCGTGCCTTCTTCGCAGGGCTTAAGCTTGAAACTTGGTGCCCCTAGGATACCTGTGCCAAGAATGGTGGCTTAAGCTTTGCCAAAAAATAGTTGGCAACAAATACATCACGAAAAATGAGATATACACTTGAACAGGGTCACCAAAATAGAAAATTGATAGATTACCTAACTCTATAATTAATCTGGGAATTACTCGACTGCTTGGCTGAGCCTGGGAATGTCCTGATGACCTGATCTGAGATCCAAAAGGAGCTGCTGTTAGCCAATCACGAATGCTGGTGGCACTCCGAATGAAAAGGAGGAAGCATTTGGTATTTCCACTCGCAACATGTGCTCAATAGAGCATAAAATAAAAAATTGTTTCAGGTGATGTACATAAACTTGTCTCAGGCTTGTTTATGAAGGCCCATAATACTTACAGAGTTTTAGCCAGAATCAAAATTTTCGGTGGCTCGGCCTGGTGATATGAAGGCCCGTAATACTCGGTTTTGATAGTGCTGTATTTTTTATGATTTCATACACTCGATTTGGGACTCGGGCTACAGACCATGCATGAAACTACACTCTTTTCCTCGAGGACGAGATGAAAAGCAGGCTTTAACTGCCGCTTTTATATTAGTGCCGTGATGACTACCTGGCAAAATGTTTTGTACTTTTTTTTTTGTTTTGAAAGACGGCAATGTGTTTGATTCGATTTTAGGTTGCATGCAAGAGCTGGTAAGTTATCTATATTTTGGTGGCCAGTCATCGAGGCAGGCAAATTGGGCGATTAAAAATTTATTATTAGGCCAGTCATCGATGGTTGCACCCAGACAATGCATGGATTATTTGTGTACGTGGCTTATTTTGTTTAGTCAGGTGCAGCCTTCATATATTGGATCGAGATTCCGGCAAAAATTCATAAAAACATTAATTGAACTTTAAAATTCATGACATATATAGATAATGCAAGTACCAATACCTACGTTTACCCTTAGATGGTGAGTTTCACTCATGCATGCGAGCATCTGCCTCATGATGTGTTTTTAAGGTAAAAGTTTATTTTTTACCATGAAATATATTACCGTGGTTTGGTTTTGGTCACCAAACTTGTAAACCAGGTATTTTTTTATCATTAAACTACATAAACCGGACAAATTTCACCATCTACTTGTTTTAAATGGTGGTTTTGTGTTTGTACATATATGTATTTTTTAGACTTACTAAAATATGGTTTAACCACCAAAAAACCATAACTAATTGGGTTTAAATGATAAATATACAAAAATATGTACGATAGCATCTCAAAATTATAATATACCGATTCATGCTCCGTTTAGAATCATTTGAATATTATTTATTACTTTCATCATCGTTTTACATCATTATCATGACCATTGTTGATTTAAGTTGCCATTTAATTACATGATACATTAAATAAATTAAATTAGGATATTGAAAAAAAAAGATTTGTGTAGGGAACATCTTTGTACTTATTTTTATATATTTTTATATAAAATAAATTAGTTATAAATTTGTAGATGTTATATCAGTTTTATTATTTTTGCATATATTCAAAACCACCTTTGAAATTAGGGACATAGCTAAAGTTGTCTGGTTTTCAAGTTTGGTCGCCGAAATCAAATTCCGATGATAGTTATGTGGTTAAAATAGATTTTCATCTTTTGCTAGAAAAACACTCATGTATTCCAATTTAATTATTAACTCTCCATGTGTATGGCATATGAGTATGTTGTGTGCATGGTATCTCCAAGCAATTCGTCTCCTACTAAAGTTAGGCGCGCGTTAGTCGTGCTTTTACGTGCTGTGAATAAATTGCTACCAACCAGAAAGAAAAGAAAAAAGGTCCACCCCAAACTAAGGGCAACTCATCAAGGGAAGAAGGCAGCACAAAATTAAACTATTGACCATCTGCTTGTTTTAAAGTGGTCTTGTGTGTGTATGGGGGGGGGGTAATCTCTAAAAATCCATAACAAAATGGGTTTAAGTCATAAAAATACAAAAACATGTCCAAGTTTCTCAAAATTATAATCTATCGGTTCATGCTATTCTTCTTAAAAGAATTTGAATATTTTATTATTATTCATTATATTATCATGACCATTGTTTGTCATTTAATGATACATTAGATTAGGACATTGACCAATACGATTCATGCAGAGGGAATTTTATACTAATTTTATTTTTATCTAAAATAAATTAGTTATGAATTTGTAGATGTTAGATCATTTTGTATATATAAAATACACATATATTCAAAATCACCTTTGAAATTTGAGAGATAGCCAAAGTTGGCCGGTTTTCACCGTTCGATGACTAAAGTCACCGGTTTTTAAGTTCCGCGGCTAAAATCAAACTCTAATTATTGTTAGTGGTTAAAATAGATTTTTCTTCTTTTAAGAGAAGACAAAACTGTTACATCAAATATTCCGAATTAATTTAGTCTCCATGTGTACGGCATACGAGTAAGTTGCATGCATGTTATCGCCAAGCATTTCGGCTTGTACCAAAGCAAGTTAGGCACCCGTTAGTCATGCTTTTACGTGCTGCAAATAAATTGTTACCACCGCAGACTAAGGGTAACCGTAACTCATCAAGGTAGGCAGGCAGCACAAAATTCAAGTCCGCCATCTACGCACACAAGTGCAGCATGGTACCTCGCAGGAAGCTAACGACACAGAGGCTCCCACAAATTAAAGTTGTGCGTTTTACAAGTACTAATTGGAGATTGCGACGTCGAATGTCCACGAGGGCACGTTCCAACGGTAGACATTCAAGCTTGCTCAGTGTGCCGACCGACAAAGTACGTACGCATCGAAGTTGGATAACACAATACCGTACCCCTCTGAAAAACTTGCTGCAACTGCACTGTGAGGCGCGCGCGTGTGTTAAATAAACCTGCATATAAATACTAAGGGTGGTAAATGGTCGAGAGCATCGTCCGTCGGTAGCAATGGAGGCATACAGGCCTAGAGCTGCCCCTGGGCTCGTGTTCCTCGCTGTGGCACTCGTTCTCGTGCCTTCTTTGCAGGGCCTTCCACTTCAGAGGCAGGCTCCCAGAGCATTTTCGGTGGGGCATGCAAATTTGGGCTCTCAACTTTTATTTTATAAGCTCATATGTAAAATTTGGGGGCCTAAATATGTATCCAACTCTAGTGGGGCATGCATTCATACACTAGTGAGGCATGAAAAATGGTGGGATCCATGATTTGAGAAGGAGGATGATGGTTTGAGAGGGAGGATGAGAGGCTCCTAAATCTAGGGGCTTAGAGGAGAAATTTAGGAGGGCATGTAAAATAGGAGGGAGTTTAGGAGCCCCACTGGAAAAGGCTTTTTTTTGCTTTGGCTCCTAAATTTTAGAGTAGGAGCCCATTTAGCAGCTTCCCACTGGAGATGCTCTAAGCGTGCACCAATTCCACGCTCCTACGCGTGCACCAGTACCTGCTCCAACTTGTGTTCCGGCGCCTACGCGTGCACCAACACCTTCTCCGACGCTTGCACCGACAGCACTGACGCCGTCCCCAACTCATCCTCCAAGGTCTGCTCCTACGCGTGCACCAACTCCTGCTCCAACTCGTGCTCCGACGCCTACGCCTGCACCAACACATTCTCCGACGCTTGCACCAACACTATCGTCAGCTCCAACTCCTACTCCGACGTCTGCTCCCACGTCAACGCCACCGGCCAGCACCAATATCTTTTCCGACGCTAGCTTCCATGTTTGAACCAACACCTGCTCTGACACCGGCCCCAACTCCTGCTCCGACGGTTGAACCAACACCTTCTCTAATGCCAGTCTTGTTGGCTCCTGCTCCTATGACTACACCGACGCCAGTCCCGACTCCTGTTTCCACGCCTATACCGATGACACCGGCTCCGACTCCTGTCCCACCCGCATCTCCTCCACCACCACCGCCCCAATCCGTGTGCCCCTCAGGCTTTGACAACACACCCAGGCATATTTGGACGCCATTCCAGTGTATTTGTCCATGCAGCCTCCCATCTTTGTAGTCTTAGGGCCCAAGTCTGCTATTGATAACAACCCTGGTAGCAGCATACCAAACGAATGCTTTTGCTACTACTCTAACGATCCAGGAGATGGCACCCTTCCTGGCGGTGACGGCCCCATCACCTGCATCCCCGTCTGAACTTGATCGAGCAATATACATGCTATCCTCGCACGTACATATCTCGAATGTGTGGGAAAGCTCTTTATTACCCGTATTGCTAGTATACTACACATACCAAATACACTACATATACTAAATAATACGTGGTCGACGACGACCTTTATACGCATGCATGCATATGCATGGCGAGTCATGCATCTGCTTGCTTGCTCATGTGCATGAAGTTTACAGTGATGGATTCACTACTAATTATATAATGAAGTACTTATGTGCCAAATTAGCACGTACAAGAGATTGGCCTGATCATACATGTAAGGATTGCAATTGTATGTTGTGACATGTACTCATGCTACTACTGTACATGCATGTGTCCTGGAAATGTCAGACTTATATTACTAAAGCTAATTTTTTATCCAGAGCTAAATGTTTGCGAGGAGAGCATAACAATCAAGCTCTTGAACTTCGAATTGATCCTGCAAGGCTGCAACTTGCACGGGCAGGCGGAAGATTAATATGCATGAAGACATCGTCGCTCCCGCCCGACACTGCACGGCGGCTTCAGCAATGAGAGAGGACAATCCAGGCACCGTCGCGCCGTGCTTCCTCTGCGTCGGCCCCAGACGGTCGCCAGCACCGTCCTTGCTACGGCCTAGGACGAGCAGAATCCGAATTGAATAGGCTACTAGTATTTGATTACAAGGTAACGGATTACGGATTACGCTATCCCAACCTAAGACATCGTCAAATAGTTTCTATACATTCATGTCATATGGACACTATTTATAGAAACTACCTCCCCAATGTATAGTTTCTTAGAAATAAATTATCATCCAATCACATATGTTCTGTCTTCTTTCATCTCCCTATCATCAAGTTTCATTTCTTGGTTATTGTGTAGACATGGTTTCTCATGCAAGACACCATATCCTTCTCTCCTATCTTTAATTCCCTTGCCACACCACCAAATTGCTTATGTGGCTGGCTATTTAATGCTATAGACACCATCCTAGTAGATGGGTTGGGAATAGCCTTAAACAAACAACTGTGACGCTATCCGTTACTGCTCTGTAATTTGTTTCCATTACAATTGTGACTTTTCTCTTTTTTATTTATTTTAGCTGAAACTTTAAAAATTCATAGTAAATTAAAGAACAATCATAAAATAGAAAATCTAATTTTGTTGGAGTTTACATAAGTATATTAAAACAAAAGTTATATAGTATAATATTCTTTAGTATAAAATTTTTATTATAGATTCATATCTATTTTTAACTATAGTTAAATGGAATAATTCATAAATGCATTGATGAGAACATGACACCATCGGATACGAACATTGGTCATAAGGTGAATTTATTTCCCCATTTGCATAATGATTTGTTATACAATTCACTTGGTTCCACATGTCCATGTTATTATTTGACTGAAGGTACAAATGCATTATTACAATGTCTTCGCGGGCTTGTTATTCACACATGGGACCCAGACCTAAGATGGAGTAGGCTCCAGACATATAGAGAGAGCTTCAAAGATGTTCAAGGACGTCCTCCACCTTGGCCGCCACCTTAGGAGACCAGCAAGGGCGCCCAAGTCAAGATGGAGGCCCATTACAACTCGAGTTCGAGTCCACCTCAGAGTCCAGGAGCTGCTTTCGGTAAAACGGACGCCCAGGCCACATACGGAGTCCGATTTCGACGATCCACATATGGTTGGAAAGAAAATTTCATAGAGCCTCTAATGGCGTTGGTTTGAAGCCCAAATTTGCCCTGAGTCGTCGGGAATCATCCAAACAATATGGCGTCCAGAATCTGTCCCGGTGCTGCGTCACCGTCTTTTGGCCTTTCGCCCGTGTATCGTCATCAAGCCCATTAGGGGGCGTGAGCAGGGGGTCATCCACGACCCCAAGCTCTATAATTCAGTAGCCGTCGCCTTCCTTAGAGTTTGGGTTTTGCTTAGATTAATCTGTCCAAGAACAGTTTCGCCGTTGCATCGGTTTGTGAGACCCCAACTCGTGAGATTAATCATACATCTGCAATTTGGTTGCATCCTACTTTGTTCTTGCTTGTATTCTTCGATTCGTAGGCAGGGATTAGCCTTCTTGGCGAGGTCGACCGTGCATCTGCCGGTCGATAACCTGAGGAGACGTGGTGCTGCGATTGCGGGGCTCGGAACATGTTGTTCGGAAGCCGGATCGATTTGTGTCGCGACTCCACCAAATCGTCGCTTATCTGAACCTTTCGGAAGATTGGGAACCCTAGCACCCATCAATTGGTAATCAGAGCTTCAGGTTTATCATCAGGTTCACCTTACCTAGTTTAGTTTTTGTCATCGTCCTAAAACTCCAAAAAAAATTGCCCTACAAAAATATAGGTTATCATTGTTTCCACTGTCCTATAATCCTTTTGTGCCCCACAATTTTTCTGTTCAGATTGCTTTTCTGAATTTTAGTCCCTCGTTGTGTCATTGTGTTTGTCGTGTCTAAGTATTTTTCTTGGTCTCTAGTGTCAAGTGTCAATGGTTCATGTGCATTATCGCTGATCTGCTGCTACATCTTTCAAAATAAAGGAGCTACTGCTATGCTGAATTTTGTGTCAAACATATAGTTAGTTTATTTAGTGTGTGATTTCAGGACAGAAAAGAAAGAGCAAGTTCAGATTGTGTGTGCTAGCTACCATATTGTTTTTTTTTCACAGCAAAAATCTGTATGCCAATGAAAAATTAGGCTATGTGTCATTATTGATATTTCCTGGTAGGGAGTTTATCCTGATCATTGTTCTAGTTGCCTTGCATAACACACGAGCAAGTTGAGTATGCATATATTGTAAAAATTCTTTTGCGGCACTTGCTGGTATAAAAAAAATAAAATAGAAAAGGCAAAGGTGCTAAGAAGAAAGAACAGAAAAAGGCACACCCGAAAAGAAAAAAAAGAGAAGGAAGAAAAAAAGAAATTCAGAAGTGCTTGCATCCATTTGAGTCCTTGGCTGGTTGTATCTCTCGCTTGCTTAAGCTAGGTCTGAGACAAGTTTAGGCCGGCGACATAGACAATAGCTTGGGACTAATTTTCAGCTTTGCAATCAGAATTGAATTATTGTTATTCCTTGCTACATCTTTTTGGCCTTCCTATAGCTCCACATATTACTTTTGGACAACACAGTTTTTGACCCTTGCAATCGCTGGATTACATCTTCTAGGTAATCCTTTGCTTTGCTGGTAAGAACCTTGTAAGACCTTGGTAAGGTGCTTCTTTTTCCTGTGTTGATTGATTGAGAGGCACCATCACACCTGCATAGGAGATTATTAGGGATAATTAATTGTTGTTATTTCTTCTATGACTAATATTTTGCAGGACAATATGGATATTATAGAACAATACGTGTTTAGTTCTGAAATGCAGAAGTTGGAACGAAATCAAGTCAACAATTTATTCCAAGCTTTCTTTGTTGTGAGGAATCGACGTTGTCGTGTCATCATTGACCGTGATAGCAGCCGCAACATTGCAAGTTTAGAGTTGGTCGAGAAGCTTGGCTTGACCACAGAGCCGCATCCATCTCCGTACTACATCCAATCGGTAAATTCTTGTGATATCATAAAGGTAAATAAGATTGCACGTATAGAATTTTTTATTGATGTCTACAAGGATAGTGCAGAATTTGATATAGTACCTATGCAAGCATGCAATTTGTTATTTGGTGAACCATGGATATCTGAAAATAATGTTGTGCATGATACAATTGCAAGTGATTATTCTTTCAAATATAAAGGAAAAAACATTATTCTTAAAACTATGAGTATTACTGAAATTTTAAAAAAAGATCTCATGAGAGCAGAGAGAAGGAAGAATGAGCCTTTTAGAAAAGAATGGGCAATTTTAGATGTTACAACACCTACATCTAAATCTAAAATTTTACGAAAAGATCATGCTATTTTGCCTCTTGTTGGAACTAATGTTTTGCAGCATATACCCAAACAAAAAGAAAATGAGGAGCTGACAACAACATATGAAGATTCAGGACCTTCTTGTCACAATGCACCTTTGACTACTGCTGCATACGTGGCCAAAGCTGTTACACATGGTGCTACAATCACGGAAGGTGAAAATTGTGATATGCTGAATTTTTCCACCGATCATGCTAATATATTGCAACTGTTTGTGGAATCTACTCTTGATTTACCTTTGTCACAAGATGATTAGCTTGATATTCCTTGTGATAAAGAAGAGTTGTGCGCAAATGATTCATATATTGCTATAACACAACTAGTCCCTACTAATAATAATCATGCTTTGGAGTCATATACTTGTGCTGAAAATAAAATGTTTGTTCCTATTACTTGTGCACACGACGAACAAAAATTGCTATCTTCTTTAAACACTTTGGGTTATATTGAATTTGATGTTCTATGTAATCTAAATTGTTTGGAGGAGAGAATTTTTGCAAATTTTGAATTGCCATGTTTGAGTAGGCATACATATCACTTTATTGGCAAATATAATCACAATGGAGAATATATGGTGCATCGTGTTTATATTTGTTCAAATCTGAAATACTCTTTGGTTGGGCAACAGTGTGATCAATCAAAGGGCTGCAATAACACAAATCATGTCACATCTAGTTCCTCTAGTTTTATTTTCAAGAAACATGTAAACTTTCAAGAAGGGAAGCATTGGTGGTTGTCACTTACAACATCTTCTACAACTAAGGCCAAACCGAGGACGGTTTGCTTTCAAGAAGGAGAGGATGATGAGAACATGACACCATCGGATACGAACATTTGTCATAAGGTGAATTTATTTCCCCATTTGCATAATGATTTGTTATACAATTCACTTGGTTCCACATGTCCATGTCATTATTTGACTGAAGGTACAAATGCATTATTACAATGTCTTCGCAGGCTTGTTATTCACACATGGGACCTAGGCCTAAGATGGAGTAGGCTCCAGACATATAGAGAGAGCTTCAAAGATATTCAAGGACGTCCTCCACCTTGGCCGCCACCTTAGGAGACCAGCAAGGGCGCCCAAGTCAAGATGGAGGCCCATTACAATTCGAGTTCGAGTCCACCTCAGAGTCCAGGAGCTGCTTTCGGTAAAACGGACGCCCAGGCCACATACGGAGTCCGATTTCGACGATCCACATATGGTTGGAAAGAAGATTTCATAGAGCTTATAATGGAGTTGGTTTGAAGCCCAAATTTTCCCTGAGTCGTCGGGGATCATCCAAACAATGTGGCGTCCAGAATCTGTCTCGGTGCTGCGTCACCGTCTTTTGGCCTTTCGGCCGTGTATCGTCATCAAGCCCATTAGGGGGCGTGAGCAGGGGGTCATCCACGACCCCAAGCTCTATAATTCAGTAGCCGCTGCCTTCCTTAGGGTTTGGGTTTTGCTTAGATTAATCTGTCCAAGAACAGTTTCGCCGTTGCATCGGTTTGTGAGACCCCAACTCGTGAGATTAATCATACATCTGCAATTTGGTTGCATCCTACTTTGTTCTTGCTTGTGTTCTTCGATTCGCAGGCAGGGATTAGCCTTCTTGGCGAGGTCGACCGTGCATCCGCCGGTCGATAACCTGAGGAGACGTGGTGCTGCGATTGCGGGGCTCGGAACATGTTGTTCGGAAGCCGGATCGATTTGTGTCGTGACTCCACCAAATCGTCGCTTATCTGAACCTTTTGGAAGATCGGGAACCCTAGCACCCATCATGCATTTTCTATGGTCCAATCATGCTGAATTTTTTTATATCAGCCTAGTTATTATATGCTTCAACTATATTAAAAAGTTCATACCTATTGATCATGTAGAACTTAGTTCTAGATTTATTTAGAGTATGTTTTTCCATAAATAAATATTTAACTATGTTATGCATGATCCAATGAGTATAATTTTTTAATATATTTGAAGCAAATAATAATTAGCTCATCGTGAAATTTCGCCATGATTAGACTATAAAGATATTGTTATGAATTACTTTGAATAAAAAATAGACCTAAATCTATAATAAAAAAATTATACTAGGACATACCATATTATATATTTTCTTTGTTAATATACTTATGTGGAGTCGAACAAAATTTTATTTTTGATTTTATAATTTTTTTATTTAATATGATTTTTCAAAGTTTCAGCCGAAATAAATAAAAAAGAAAAAAAACAAAACCGCCTTAAAAACCGCTTACATCCCGCTTAAGGAGGTAAAACGGACGGTTTCTATAGTTAAGAGAGGCTAGTTACCCGGTTTTACGGTTTAGGGAGATAAATTAAACTCGGCCAAAGGACTTTTTCCAAATATTAATCCACATGCTATTTGCTAATTACTCTAGACACCTAAAGCCCACGGCCCACTAACGCATGCGCCAGCGCAGAGAATACCAAGAGACGCCCTCATCGCATCCGCGTTGGCTGCCGTTCCGCGAATCCACTCTGATCGAGGAGTCGATTTCTATTCCCTCCTTGACGTGGCGCCGCCGCAATTGGCAATCGCCCTGCTTCCCTGCCTGCTGCAGATCGACGACTCGGCGACGGCGACTCGCGCATTCGCACTTGCCTTTCATCAACGGCGCCCCCCTCCCGGGTAGCACGGTGGCGGGCGTTGCTGCTGTCCTCTCTCCACCTTTGTGCCGTGGCTAATCACACATCAGGTAATTAAGGTAAATAGCCAAATAGGTGATCACTGATTAGGAATTTTGAATTCAAAATCTTCTCCATTTGCATCTACGATGGGGCTATTTATTAATTTAGCTTTGTTCAATTTGAATTATGAACAGGTCAGTCAATTACCTAGTCATGTCTTCTAGAGTTAGAAATAGAAATCATGAGCCTGGTGCTGAAAAGCGCAAGAGGCAAAGAAGACTATAACAAGCTGCTCAGAGTCACAAGGGTGCTTATTGATAAATTTGTTGTTAGAGAATGTTAAACTAGTACTGAACATCAAACTCTTTACTCATTTGGAAGTTGCTAAAGGCCTAGTACATGCGTAGTACTATGACATAAAAAGACTCAATAGATTGGCGACAATTGCACTTGAGAATGATATTCTGGAGAAGATTAAATACGAAGCTATCATTGAAAATTTTATTTCAAAGAATACTAGACGAATTATGCTTTTTAGTGGAAGTTGAGAAGATTGATATCGATAAGTAAGTTTCGTTGTTTCCTCATATAGCATGAATTGTTATGTTAGTAACATGATGAATTCTAAATACATTTTGGCTATTTTTATTTTTTTGCAATAATATAGGGGCCCCATTTTAAGTTTTGCACTCCTAAACATATATACGGGCCTGGCATTGCTCACTGGTGCTCTGTCGACTCTTGTGGTACTGGCAACACAACCATGTGCAGGATTGTTACTGGAGGGTACAAAGGGAGAGGCTCCTGATGATCCAAGCAGTGCCTTCAGTATTGTGATCCATGTGTTGTGCTCTGTTGCTATCCTTCCTCCTCTTGCTCACATTAATTCCACGCTATTGATGGTAAATTTCTTCAGGAGAGCATGAGGATGGTTCTGCAGTTGTTGTCCTCTGTCAGTATTTTCTCAGTTCCTGTATTGGTGAATATTTGTGCCAAACCTCCCTGAGAGCATGGTTAATAACCCAGCCAGCAGCCGGCACATATAGTGGATTGACCAAGGAATCCAGAGTTTGCCTATTTTCAGGAACAGATGACCGGCAAGGTAGAGCTAGAGCAGAATGTTTGCTTCAACAGCAGCACGCCCATATGCTGAAAGGTTTAGCTAATCATGCAATGGCATGAGAAATCAACTGAAAATGACGAAGAATGTGTCATGGTGGCTAGATGCATCAGAGTGGTACAATGATTTGTTTCAAATAACATGGTGTTTGCGAAGCATATTGACATCACCAACCTGGGACCCTGCATTCGATAGAATTCGTGGAAAAGTCTCGAGCACAAGGCGATGGCATAACCTGCATATGGTTGCAAAAATTCTAAGACTACTGAGCAGACAACATGTGTATCATACCCTACACAACAGTACTTGAAACATGATCCCCCTGGGATACCTCTGTGCCAAGATTGGTGGCTTAAGCTTTGCCAAAAAAAGTTGGCAACAAATACTCACATCACGAAAATTGGGATATACACTTGAACAGGGTCACACAAAAAAAGGATTGATAGAAACTCTATAATCTGGGAATTACTCGACTGCTTGGCTGAGCCTGGGAATGTCCTGATGACCTGATCTGAGATCCAAAAGCAGCTGCTGTCAGTCAATCATGAACGCTGGTGGCACCCCGAATGAAAAGGAGGATGCATTTGGTATTTCCATTCGCAACATGTGCTCAGCAGAGCATTAAAAAATTGTTTCAGGGGATACATACACTTGTCTCATACTTGTTTATTATGAGAATGTCATCCTGGCCATATCCACCAAACAAACCCTAGTCCCTAGGAACACTTCATTGGCCTCTTCTGAGAAGAACGAGCCCCAGGTGTCTTTCAAGTCTATTCAGTTCTTGTATGAAACTCTTATGACCGGTGCCTCTTCTAAGAAGGACGAGGAGGCTTGCATCAGATTTGACGAGTTCATATAAGAAGCCAGTTGATTCTTTGGTTTGAGGTTTTGTTGCTTTTATATACTTTACTGTGTATAAGTAATCTGATTTTTCTATGCTTCGCTTTCTCTGTTTATGTCTCCATTCAGATTCAGTGGACAGGACAGAGTTTTGGTTTCCTGGCCAAGTCTCCTTTCAGTAAAAATCATATGCCAAAACGAGAGAGTACTCTACACCAGGAGTGCAGTGTTAACTAAACTGTCACGTACATACTACAACCTCGTTTTCGTTTTGCTTTACTTGTTGCGATCCTTCTTTCCTCAGTTGGGATATATAGTGTATTTTTAATTTGAGGATTTCATACACTCAATTTACATGGTAACCCCGGGCTACAGTAATTTTGACAGGAGCCTTGACGACGAAACTGAAGTCTTTTTTCGCATGGACCGTAGTGAAATGAGACTGGCCAATTTAACTCATTTTAAACTACCGTTTTTATCTGTATTTTGGTGATCAGTCGTCGATGGTAGCACCCACAAGACAAGAGACAATGCATGGATTTGTACATGACTTGTTTTGTTCAGTACAAGTTCATACTTCACACAGTGGATCGTAATTCCGGCAGAAATTTGGAGAAACTTTAATTGAAATTTGAAGATCAAGACCAATTCTATCTAAGAACATAACGAAATCACCAGGATGTCCGTTTACCGGTTGGGACTGGTAGGAGTTTAGAACCGAAATTAGAACCCTCAGACACGGGAAGAGTACACATGCATGCATGGGAGCAGTGAGCATCTGGGTCACAATTTGCTTTTGAAACGGTAAATCTATGTGACTGTTTAAAAAATAAAATAAATGTTTGCGTCGAATATTCCGAAATCCAAATTAAAGTCTCCATGTGTACACAGATCTATACGCCTCGCATCACATGCACGGCATCGCCAAGCAAGGTTTTGTACAAAAGTTAGGCACACGTTAATCGTGCGTTTACGTTCAAATAAATTGCTACAGTCCGCCGAAAAAAAAAAGAGTCCACGTACTGCAGACTAACGGCAACATCAATCAAAGGCAGCACAAAGTGCATCATGGTACCTAGTATGGAGCTAACAACAGAAGCTCACATTGATTGGAGAATACGACGTCGAATGTCCACAAGGGCACAATCTACCGCTAGACATTCAAGCTTGCTCAGTGTGGCGGCCAGCAAAGGACTCTGTACGTACTCATCGAAGTTATTAGACAACAATACCCCTTTGAATAACTTGCTGCTAGTCTGCTACTGCACTGTGGCAGCCGGCCGGTGCTGGCCCTTCCGCCTGCCTATAAATACGAAGTGTACACTACACATGGTCGAGAGCATATCCGTGGGTAGCAATGGCGGCATACAGGTCTAGAGCTGCACCCCCTGGGCTCGTGTTCCTCGCCGTGGCACTCGTGCTCGTTCCTTTTTCCCAGGCCAGGCACACGCACCCGAACCTGCTCAACACCTTCACCGACGAGTGCACCGACACCTGCTCCAACACCTACACCAACACTTTCACCGACGAGTGCACCTACGCCTGCTCCGATGTCGGTCCCAACTCCTGCTCCTACACCTGCACCGACGCCAGCCTCAACTCTTGATCTGATGCTTACACCAACACCTTCTCAGACGCCAGTCTCGACTCCTACTCATACACCCGCATCGACACCAACCCCGACTCCTGCTCCCATTAATTCCTCCATGGACGATGCCTCCGGCTCCGACGCCTGCCCCACCCACACCCTCTCCACCACCGCCACCGTCATCTCCTCTCCAATCCTTGTGCCCCACAGGCTTCGCCAACTCCTCCGCATTTCTCGGCGCCATACCAAGGTTTTTGTCCATGCGGCCTTCCATTGTTCTAAGCTTAGTGCCTAAGTCCGTCGCTGATAGCAGTCCAGGCACCAGAACCACTGAACGCATGTGCTACTACTCTACATACATAGTACTTCCCATTTTTGGTGTCACCAGACTTGCTAGCGCCCGGATGTCCGATGTCCAGGCGCAGCAACGGACGGTGGCAGTGAAACATTAGGAAACAATATTGCAACATTGATGATGAAAGTGAAACATGGGAAGAAAAACATTGCAACATTAAAAGTGAAAGTGAAACATTGAAATAAAAACATTGTAACATCGGTGGTCCGTTGCAACAACGAGCATGCCATATACAACATCAAGTTGTATTTTGCAACGTTAACGGTGTCAGATATTTTCATGTAGCATCGGACGTCCTAGGTATAGCGTTACCGCACCAGTATTCCTGACTCCAGGGGCTCCCCCTCGACTGCCGCCACGCCTGAACTTGGTCGAGCAACGTGCATACTCTCCTCTCACACGCATAACCAAATGTGTGGCAAAAAGCTAGTTACCCGTATTGCTAGTACACTACATATACCAAATAATACGTACGTGCTCGACGTGCGTTTATACGCATGCATGCATGTGACGAGTCAGCATCTGCATGCTCATGTGAATGACGTTTACACGCTGATCATTTCACTACCGATGTGCCAAAGTAGCAATTGAGTTTAGCATGCTCATGCATACATGTATTAAGAGTGCATTTGTATGTTGCGACATGTACTTGTGCTACTATACTGTACGCATGTATCCTGGAAATAGCAAGCATATATTGCTGAATTGAGACTATAATTAAAGAGAATATATAAGTACCCCCGTACGCCCCTAGTAGTTGTATATTAAAAAGACTAAAATTCAGAAGAATAAAAAAAACAGAAAACAAAGATGTTAGAAAAGTATAAGAGCGTGCAAAAATGGAGATAGTATTTGTTTTAGTGCGTCTACTTATATTTACAGCTAGCTAATTACACAACAATTACTTCTCTCAGTAGCTGGTGGCTGTCGCCCCTCGTCGTCTCCTCGATGACTCCCGTGTGAACGGACGGGATGACGGGGAGATGGAGAAAAACCCACACCATGCAGTGTCCAAAGCATGCGCCTGAGAAGCGCCAGTTTTTGGATTGTGAGCTCACCGGAGTTTATCGGATCTTCATCTCTTCTTTTTATTTTGCAAATAAAAGATAGGATCTCCGAAATTACATCATTTAATAAGGCACACTTTTCTTAGAATGCGCATTTCTGAATCCCTCAAAAACTCAAGAATAAGTTTGAGAAAGACGTAAAAGTAAAAGAAATTTATAATAGCATTACCTAGACATTCATGACGCAAAAGTAAAAGCAAAAGGCATACTTCCTGAATGAACAGCTAAAAAAAACCCCAATTGTTAGTTCATACTTCCTGAATCTAAGTGAGAACAGCTAAAAAAACTTTAAATCGCTTCTTTGCCAATGAGAATAATGCCAGGGTAGTAATCCCAAGATTAAGCATAGACACGTCCTAATACCAACAGAAGTTTAACCTAAAAGACATTGCAGCATCAATATTTTTCAGTTAAACAAACAAAAAAAAAACAGGCAAACTACTAATAGGTCGAACAGTGATTGTACTCATGCTCGGACTCTACCAAAGATAAATTGGCGGGGACTATGGAGAACATCGTAACCCAAATCTCCAAATGAGCAACAAAACTCCATTCCACACAGGCAAAACAATGAACTGGAAATGCCTAAAAGATATCCAATGCTGCAATATTAATTCAGGGAACAGAAAAGTGGAATGGGTTCAAAATACATTCAAATTAAGCATATAAAGCTGCCAAAAGAAAATAAATGTAGTACTCCATCTACCAATATAAGGCAATCCATTTGACCATGCATTGGGTAGAGATCCACAATTCTCTAAACATAAAAATGCATAGCTCACTGACATAAAGACCTAATTTGCTTCAGGTCTGGCCAAAGAAATTAAAACTCCAAACTGCCTTTTATGTTGGCACTTCAAGTTAACCGTACAGAGTACGACAACGAGTACGACGGCGGTACAACCAACCTCGTTTTGAAAAATTGATACAGCCAATTTAGACAATTTACTAGATGTCATAGTTGTTATTTTTTTTGTATATAAACTTGGTAAAATTTAGACAACGAAGCAAATACGACGTATAAGAGAAAGAAACGGCGGAGTACCTGTTGAACAATGGTCTCACTGGTAGGCTTGCCCAGTTTTATATACGACAGTACGAGGACGCACCCCCAGTTTATACACAAAAAAAATAGCGCACTACGGCCCACTGGCCAAAACAAGGCCTTGGGCCTGCTAGCTGCGTCGGATGACCAGAAACAACTCGTTTTGGGCCACAGGTTGATGCGCTTGATGGGGATACAGCATACAAGATCGTCGTGTGTTTGGCACCCTGGACTTCTAAGACCGGGCAGCCGACATGGCGACACGTCGTTGACATGGGTCAATCTAACGTGTCATGGGCCCACCTATCATCCAGAAGGAGTACAGGGCTTCCGCTACGTGCGGACGTGGCGTGGGCCCACGCACGGTCCCACCGCAGTTGCTGCCTCACGCCGGGAGGGAGCAGGTGCGTAAAGAGTTCGTTGCTCCAGGCCATGGAAATGGTTGCCGACCCAGCGAGCTGAAGCCCTCGCCGGCCCAGAGCTCCAGCCCTCGACGGCCACGGCGGTGCCGGCGAGCTCGAGGGAGACGACGACGAGGAGCCGCCGCCGCCGCTGGAATCAGCGCACCGCCTGATCGCTTCCTTTCGATCCGTGCGGCGGCCGTGAGGAGACGCACAAGGAGATCGCTTCCTTCCCCATGGAATCCCCAGCCGACCTGGCGCACCTCCGCTCGCTTCTCCCCGTCAATGCACACCCGGAGCTCCCCGTCGCCACCGCACCTCGCTTGCACGGCCACCTTGTGCTCGTCCCCGCCCTTCCAGAACCTACACTGCGTGCCGTGAGCCGCCGCCATGCCGCGTGGTTGCTCTCGCCGGCTGACAAGGATGGCCGGGGCGGCGGCGCCTGAGATGCTGAGGCGGCGGGAGAGGTCATGCGCCACGGCGCCAGCGCCGAGGAGGAGCGCGACCTTTGGCATCGGCCAGCACCGTAGTTGCGGTGGGGTACTTGGTCGCCACCGCCACAGCCGCGAGCCGAGGCGTTGCCGATTGAAGGAGGCTCGGGGAGAGAGAGACAACCGGCCAAGAAGACGAGGAGGTGAGTGGATGACAGGTGGGACACGTGACACGTCGGACTGGTGCAGTGTCGTCGCCATGTCGGATGAAACCGGGTTCAGATTGCGTCGGGGGAGGGTCGGCTGCCCGGTTTTAGAAGTACAAGGTAGTAAACACACGGTTTTGGAGCACGAGGAGGAAACGCGCACTCGGCCCATAGTTTGACTTTTTCCAATCGGGTGGCGACGGGCCGCACACTCCACGTGACATGGCCTGCGTAGCCGCGCAATCACGTCGCGGCCCGTCACGTGGCGAGTAAATAGACTCGCGAGTCAATAGACTTTGGAACAGCTTGAAATGAAGGTGGTTTTATTTTCTGCCAAAGTGCCAACTGCCAAGCGCCACAACTACAGTTCGACTGATTTTTTTCCAATTATAAGAAGCGTGGTGCTATAAATCACCACACTGGCAGTGTAATGGTAAGGAAACATATGTATCTTCTCATCTTTCTCCAAGCTGTTAATGACAAAACACAATGTGGCATTATCCTAATCTGAACATAAAAACAAGGCATTCGGTAAGCAAGCCCACCGAACATAAAACAAGACCATTCAGCAATCAATCAGAGCATGTCTAATTCTAAATAAATATTAATATTAACTTAAATTAAACGGACGGTACTTGCTGCGAACATTCAGTAAGCAAGCTCATTCGAAATTCCGAACATAAAACAAGACCATTCAGTAACAAAGATATAAACACCTAAACCATGGAGTACAAACAAGGGGTTAGATTCCCTTTTTTGGAATATGGGGCCACAATTGAGATCAACAAAATCAGTTCAAAGTTGAGCAATAAAGCTGAATCAATCACAGCAATGAAATGTCAAGGAATTCAGATGTCGAAACTTAGGGTGCTGAATCAGCCACTGCTTTGCAACCCCAATTGCCAGTTCATACTTGATACTTCTTGAATGTCAGGTGAGAACAAGTAAGAAAACCTTAGATCGCTTCTTTTCTCATGAGAAGAATACCAGGGTAGTAATCTCAAGATTAAGCATAGACCTAATGCCAACAGAGTATTCCCAAAACGAAGCATAGAGAAATCCTTATGCCAATAGAAGTTTAACCTGAAGACATTGCAGCATCAATATTTTTCGGGTAAACAAAAAAAATTAGGCAAACTACTAATAGACCAGTGATTGTACTCATGCTTGCCCTCACTTTACCAAAGATAAATTGGACTATGGAGACCAACCTTAACTCGAAACTCGAAATGAGCAACCAAACTCCAATCCACACAGGCAAAACAATATAACTGGGAAATACCTAAACCATATTCAATGCTGCAACATTAAATTCAAATTAATAAACATATAAAGCCAGCAGGAAAAAGAACAAATGTGGTACTCAATCTACCAATGCAAGGCAACCTATTTAACCATGCAGTGGGTAGAGATCCACACTTCTGCATAAACTGCCTTTCATGTTGACTTCTACCAAATACCAATACTATCCAAATAACAGTTCTAGCGGGTACAGTCAACATGATAGAGATAAATATTACTTTCTTCCAAATAAGAGTACTAGTGCCATACAACAGTTGTAGCAGATAGAATAGTACTAGCAAAGTAAGAATTATCACCCAGCTTAGACAACATAGATCTACCACAGCCATTCACATGCACTACACTCCATTTGCCCTTCACCATACCCTTCATCTGCACTACCCAATTTCCCACCTTCTAGAGCTCCTCGTAAATACCACCCTTCTTGATAAACCTGTTAAGTTCCTCCTCCTCAACTTCTAGCACCTCGTAGGCACACTGACTCTTGTGGTACTGACTCAGAATATCAAGATCTCTGTCACGGCGCTGGTTAAGAAGCCCTGCAACCTTCACACACCTATTAACGAAACGCTCTTGGATTTCAGGGCTGAAAGACTTAAAATTTTCCTTTGTGGGAACACGGGCAGGCTTCTCTGGTGGGGGATGTGCCAAAAGAACGTTGATATAGTCATCACTGACCTTCACCCGGATCCTCTTCTTCACCGCCGTCTTGTTTTCCGCCGCCGCCGCCTTGTTTCCCGCTCCGGTCTCCGCTGAAGAAGCCTCCGGCGCCGCCGCCTTGTTGCCCGCCGCCGCTCCGGCCTCCGCCGATGCAGCCTTGTTGCCCGCTCCGGCCGCCATGGCACCCGCACCCGCGGCCACGGCAGCCACCATGTCGCCCGCGCCGGTCGCCTTGTTGCCTGCTCCGGCCGCCTTGGTCTCGAAGTCGCTCCAGGATGCCGCCTTCACCATGCCTCTCCCTACCGCCGGCCCTTTGTTCTCCTTCATGGGCTTGGTGCTGCGCCTCGGCAAGGGACAACCGGAGGTTGGCGCAGGGAGATCCCGAAGCACCTCCCTCATCTCCAACGCCATGGTCGTTCTCTCCCTCCCTCCCTCTCGAAACCTAAATTCCGCTTCTCCCTCCCTCTCGAAACCTAAATTCCGCTTCTCCCTCTCGAAACCTAAATTCCGCTTCTCCCTCCCTCTCGAAACCTAAATTCCGCTTCTCCCTCCCTCCCTCTCGAAACCTAAATTCCGCTTCCAAACCCTAGATCTGGATTGGAAAGTTGTGATTGCGTTGGGCTATGTTCAGATTAGAGGTAGAAAGTACTTTTTCTAGATGAATAGTGCACTGAAAAGCGTGTTCTTCGAGTGTGGGATGAATAGAAAAACTTGCTGGAGAGCAATTTTTTTTTAATCTGAACACAGCCTTGCTCCAAAAGGTAAGGCGCGGGGCTTCCTAATATGTCGTCGCTCGCGACCCGTCACCGCCTCGGATTCTGCTTCCGACTCTGGTTCTAGTTGGGCCAATTGGGCCATATCAGCCCGTTAGCCCAACTCGGCCCGCCTGACGTGTGGGTCCAAATGAAACTCTGCGTCACCTCGGTCCTTCGTCTCAAAAAAAAAAAAAAAAAAAACTACCACCTCGCTCTTGCGGCCGGTTTCGCCATCGCGATCGGGCGGCCGCCGGCTACTGCGCCGACGAGGTCGACCGGCGCGCGGGTCCTGGGGAACGGATCGAGACCCGCCACCCTTCCCCAATCCCCTGCGGCTGGAGGCTTTGCCGGAAGAGCGCAGCAGGGCGGCGCACGGGCGGCCTGCCTGCCACGACGGCGGCGGAGGGGCGATATGTGGGGTGCGCGCGGATGGCGTCTCGTCTCCACGCTCCAGGAACGGAATCCTGGGAGCCTGGCACGGCCACTCTTTGGTCGCCAAAGTGCCGGATCAGGTAGCTCCGCATTGGTTCGCCTCGTCATCTGTTGTATTCTGTGCCATATTGCATCTGTAAACCTACAGTGTCTATTTACTTTACTATGGTTCGATTCAATCGTTGCTTCATCATTAACTAATATCAGTCAGTTAGCTTGTAGGCAATTCTGGTGCTCCAGAATTGCTCTATCTTCATGTACAAATACCTTTGACATGATCGTTACAATTTGCAGTTCATTTCTATCTACTTGCATGATATCCATTACAAATCTTAGCTCTCAATTGCAAAGTAAAAAAAGAAATATTGATTTACAATTGCACCTTCACGTGTTGTTATTGCTTAGTTTTGTAAGGTTGGCAACTTTCCTTGACTTCTTTTCCTCCATGAACAACCGATATTTCGTCAAAGACAATGTGCCTTCGCTTTCCCGCAACAGAAATTTTAAATCTAACATTACCTTTAGCCAGGAGCCCAGGACATTACATTACATTTTTACTGAACTTATCAACTCTTGTCTGCTTTTCTCTATTTTTAATTGTATAGGCTCACTTGATGAAAGATGTAGGTTGAGTTGTGGTTCTGGAGGTTGCATCACCTGTTCTCGTTTGGAACCTAGAAAGGATTATATCTGAAAATTGAATATGATGTGAAACCTGTTGTCTATTCTTATCTTCCATTTTTAGGCCTTCCTACCATGACTTACCTACAATAAAAGTGGTTAAAGTTCAGCTGGATAGTATTTACATTATATTCGCTGTAATTCTAGTTAATATGCTGTGTAATAATATTTGTTTGGATGATGTAAAATGCAAATATATGACCCTCCAGTTTAGGGAAAATTTCCATTCTTGTGCACAGTTCCTGTTTGTGATTAATTAATATGACGTGCAAATTTTTTTTTTCTCCTACTTTAGAAGAAAGATTTGTCTCTGTTCTTTCTGGTACTTCCATTGTTAATCAATTCTTCTCAATTTACTCCAAAGAACGTAAGGTGGAGAATTCTGACAATTAATCAATTACATTAAGTGACTGATCCAACATCTCTTTTCATGGCGAACTGTCTCGCATTACAAAACAAAAAAAAAAAAGGTGCTTCCATGGGACCATGGGCATACAGGTCACTGTGCTCCAACTCAGAAGCTGCAAACCATGAAACCAAAATTGAGCCACTATGAGCCCTCTGCCGTCCTTCCTCTCAATCTTTTATTTGCATCACAAGCCTCTACATGAGTGAATCTTTCTTCATTTCCAATATTACTTCATCAGGGTAACAACAATGACATTGGTGCAAATGATTAATAGTTTTTTTTGGCAATTATTATTAATAGTTATGTATTGGCAACATCTATAAAATTATTCACATGTTCCTTTTAAAATTCAGTAGTGTGATTTGAAGAGTATGTATCAATTATGTCCAATTGAGAAGACAATTGGTGCTTCTGTTATATTGCATAAATATCTCTGCAGTATGAGTTGGATATTTTCTATGGACTATTTGGCACCACAGGATCTTTGTTAGTACGACTGTGCTATCTGTGGTCTATATTGCTGTTCAAATGATTGGGGAAAGAACACTTTGACGCTTTAAAGTTATAAATTCAGGTTTATAATTATAGTCTGTGACGCTGTCGGCTGTTAGATACATGATAATTTGTTTCATTCATAAATACGCATGAAATGTTGAGATATGCTAATAACTGATTCATTTTTTAAAACTTAAATTTTATAATGGGAACTAAAGTCTTCTGCTGGAATGGCATGCTGAAGTATCATGCAGTAGCATGGCATCAATTGTTTGTATTTCTACATTGTGGAACTTGTCGCACCGATCAAAACATGATAGTGATTTTTTGCAAAGTGACTTCCTTGAGGGTTATTGCATGTTCATTTCCTTTCCTAACTAATGATGATAGTGATTGAGCCCTGTTTATTTCTAACAATTGTCCTCCTGCAGGTTTATTGCATGCTCAGTTTATTGCCCAACCTTGATAAGTTGAGGAAATCCAGGCTAGCAGAACAGCCAATTTGGCTCGCCATTCGCCATGAAGTGCTAAGAAATCTTTATGCAGTATGCACCTTGCCTAAAAGTAAGGCTTGGCAAGGGAACCCAATTTGTATGCTTTCTCCTTGGCAATGGAACCAAACATACCTTTCTCGTGGGCTTGTCATTTCATATGATATGGATTTGGCTAGTCGCCCTCCCTCTGGAGGCTTCTGGCTGCTTTCTAGGATTATTCTTTTCGTAGAGTAAAGTACTTAACAAAAAATCAAGAACTGACTGCCCTAACAAACTAACAATCTTGACTTGCCTAAGGTGTTATAAAAAATAAAGTAACTAATCCTTATCTTATCTGAATGGCATGCTGCTGCTGCTTATCTTATATGAATGACATGCTGCTGCTGTTGCCGTACTGATAGGACCCAGGCCAATGGCCATGCGTATAAAATATTAAAAACATCACCTACTGAAATCCTTTTTTTCTGTTCTTTCCCCACTCCATGCCACTATTTTTATGTTGGTCAACTTTCTGCAGTAAGGAGTTTGAAAACTTTCAGAGAACAAAAGCCAAGTGGTATCAACATGAAAATAAAATTGCTCTGCTCAACTGCAAGGATCTGCATGTAGGCATGAGGGAGTGACTGCTACAAAACTGCGCTCTCAGTCAAATTATAAAGTTTCAAAGCAGTTAGGATGCTAACCAATTCTTGTCCTTTTCCTCCTGGGATATTCTGGAAAACAAGTTAATTACCTGATAAGGATAGGCTTGTATTCTAATGGAATAAATCCAATCTATTTTGCCTAATATGATGCAACCATTAGCAATGAACTTGTACGTCTCTGATTTCATTCGAACTCAAATTTAATTGCTGCTTCAGCCAAGTGGTGAGCTTATGATGTTAGTGTGTTCTCAACCATTGTTTGATAAGTAAAACAGGCAAATGACATGTTTTTAATTATGGGAAAATGGTTAGTCACCAGGTTTTATTTTTTGCTATTTTAACCAAGTGATGAGCAGGATGTTAATATGTGCAAGATTGTATTGGCTATGTAAATGGCAATATTTTTATTTTGTATTAATTATGATAGCACCTGTTGTATTATTTCTGTGGTGAGCTTATTTCTGTTTGCTATCACTTCCAATGCAGGTTCTATGAGACCTTTGCTACTTCCAACATATCACCAGAAAATTCACCTAAATCAAAAGTTGTGGATTGGGTACAGTGCTTGCCAATGGTTCTGCTGACACATTCTTTTTCTGGAGAAATACATTCTGGTGCTATCAGTCTTGTCTTGAAATAAACATGTACGGGTAAGCTTTTATGCCAAAATACTGAATTATTTGTGTGCAATGTTCCTGAACTTTGTTTTCTGCCTGGCATTGTCCTAACTCCTAAGATGGTCAGGAGAAACCTATTAGGATGCATTTGGCGGATGTTTTGAAGTACTGCATTGCCTATATTTATCTTGCAGATCATCTCCTTAAAATCCATTGTATTATCTAGGGTTTAATTCGCACTGGTTTATCCAAACCTTCTTTTCCGAACATAGCTGGAAGATTTTGATCAGGGCCTTTTTTTGTAACGGGACTGTTACCGTAGTAGGGGCCTCTGACTACCTGATAGCAACATGTCAGACTCCCAATGGGTGGAAGGATCATTTCAGCAGTTGAATAGCTGAATATCCATGGAATTCCAGCCTGGCACCTATTGTCAAGTCTGCTGGATGACAGGTCATTTGTCCCAAGGGCAATACTCAGAAAAGGTATTCAATTACAAAGTTGTAGTTCTTGCTAAGAAGTAAAATTTCCATGTAATGTAAAGATCATCGCCATCTGAGATGATATAAAAAGGTTATGCTTCTTTTTCTTTGAATATCACCCATAGGACAGGATTCTTGTCCCATGGGCAATACTGAGAAAAGGTATTCAATTACAAAGTTGTAGTTCTTGCTAAGAAGTACAATTTCCATGTAATGTAAAGATCATCATCATCTGAGATGATATAAAAAGGTAATGCTTCTTTTTCTTTGAATATCATCCATGGGACTGGATATGTTGGACCCTGTGCCGGCTGAATTTGAGAACCTTTTTTTTTTGCAACTTTATGAAATTGATATTAAAAAAAATGGAAAACAGTGTGAGAGAGCGTGGATGCAACTTTCTATCAAACCGATTGCTATTTGTGTGGAATATGACATGAATATGGATTTTGATAATTTTTGGCGTAAAAACTGAAATGAAATAGTATTCAATTATATTGAGTTACTGTCCAATTTAGTATAAAAAATACAGAAGATAATATTTGTTGTTGTCATCTCATAAATATACGCGTGTTCTGTTTCTTGCACTCAGCCTACTATAGGATCTGATCTGTTTGGGCTAAGTGTTATCATTTGATCCATAGATGATTTCTGTGTGCCCTTGCTGGAACTTCATATGAAATTATTTTCACCACAGACAAAAACATTTGCAGAATTGTCCTCAGAATTGAATGCTTGTATGTGTTTGTAGTGAGCTTCAGGCTAGGGGCATAAAACAATGTGCAGAATTGTCTTCAGGATTGAATGCTTGTGTGTGTGTGTGTTTGTAGTGAGTTTCACGCTAGGGAGACAAGTCCTCTGACAGAAGCCATTGAGAGGAAACAATTGAAGCATTGCCGCAGGTTTGACTGTTATATGTTTATCATATATGTTGTTACTCCTTTACATATTTTTCCCTTGTTTTGATCCTTCAACTATGGGGGTTTTGACAAAACTAAAATTGGTGTCAGGATAAATAGAAATTGGTGGTGGAACCACCGGGTCAGTTGGAAAGAGGGACTCCAGCTCAGGGTCGGGAGACGGGGTGGTAGAGGTGGAGTAAGGAAAATCTGACTCGTCAAAGACGACGTGCCGGGAGATGAGAATACGACGGGAGGTAAGATCAAAGCAGCGGTACCCTTGTGATCAGGTGAGTAACCGAGAAACACACAACGAGTCGAGCGGGGCGCGAGCTTGTGAGGAGTAGTAGCAGAGGTGTTAGGGTAGCACGCGCACCCGAAGACACGAAGGTGATCGTAGCTGGGAGGAGTACCGAATAGAGCATGGTGTGGAGTGGGGGCAGAAATGGAAGTGGAGGGGAGGCGGTTGAGCAAATAAGTAGCTGTATGGAGAGCCTCAGCCCAGAAACGGGCAGGAAGAGAAGCCTGAATGAGAAGGGTGCGAATGACATCATTTGTGGTGCGAATCATCCGTTCAGCCCTGCCGTTCTGGGAAGAGGTGGAGAAGGGTAGGAAAAGCATCAGACTTTGCTCGCACGAGAAAAGTCCACGAATAACGACAAAAATCATCCACCACCACCAAGTAATATTTATAGCCAGAAATGCTGAGTACAGGAGATGTCCATAAGTCATAATGAACAAGATCAAAGCATGTCTCGCATGCGAAGAAGAAGAAGAAAAAGGAAGTCGAACATGACGACCCAACTGGCACGCATGACAAAGATGTTCATCAGGAGCCCGAGTACATGGGAGACCTGTACTACGACTGAGACGAGCCAAGACGTCGCGGCCGGGATGACCGAACCGACGGTGCCAAGTCGTGGAAGTAGATGTGGTGGCGAAAGCAGCGGATGAAATCCGAAGAAGTCGAAGTTGGAGCAGCGGAAGACGGGAGGTGGAAGGTGTAAAGGGGTCACGGGCTGTCACATCGGAGGAGTGGGCGCCGAGAAGCCAGATCCTTCACAGTAAGACCAGAAGAGTCAAATTCAACAGAACAAGAGTTGTCGGCAGTAAACTGACGAATAGAAAGAAGGTTGTGAACCATCTGAGGGGCAACAAGAACATTGGAAAGACGAAAGGGACCAGGAGCAGTGCCCACAGAAGTGACAGGAAGACATGACCCATTCCCCACCATGATGGAAGAAGGACAAGAGACATGTGGGGAGTGGACGGAAGAAAGTATACCAGGATTAGGGGTCGTATGGTACGAGGCCCCCGAATCGGCGATCCACTCGGCGGTGCTCGGCGAAGTCAGGCCCATGGTGCTGAAGGACTGAGCCAGCGCCGCCTGGTCCCATCCCCCAGGCCAGAGAGGTGGCAGGCTGGGCTGGGTGGGTGGAGTCCAGGACGTCATGGCCGGCGGAGCAGGGCCCGCGAGCAGAGCATATGCATGTGCTGCCCTTTCCCTTCTATTGGGTGCCACGGACCTAGACATGTTCTTCAATCTCAGATGCAACTCTTCATAACTGAAGTTTGTCCATCCTTATCAAGTTTGGCATAACCAATGCTTTCCATCCCGGGGTGCCACGCTTTCTTTAGCATGCATTTTGGTCAAATTAATTTGTTCTGGGAGCAAGGCAAAGGCCAAACTTTGCAGATATGTTGCTGTCTTGGTTTTGTTCAGTGAGCTTGCTATCCGGTAGTACTTGAGGGTTGAGCATACTCAAAGTGGTGAGAGGATGTAACCAAGGCAGTTGGGAACCATCAGAATCCGAAAGGTAAAGGAAAACTAGAGTTTCTGAAGGAACAGAGTGGAATATCATGTCTTTGCTAGTAGTAATCCATTGAAGCTGCGGCTACTGAATACTCAATCCATTTAGGACGGGACAGTGCCCTTGTTTGTTTTGTCCTAGCTTAATCACGTCGATGATATTTGTTTCAGTAATCAGCATGACTGACTGACTGCTTACCCACCAAATAATGCAATGCTACAATACAATTACAGGGTACCACCAGTTCTCAACAAAAGTACCATTATTCATCCATAAGCCTGCAACCACCCAAATAATGCATCACCTATCATACGCCCTGTGTCAACGACTCAACTATCAGCATACCTTTCCTTAATTTAACACCTCCTACATAAGTACCACCATGTCTCTTTCATCCCCCCGCCCAATCAATACAAGAAGCAACCATTCAACCACTGATGATTCAGACTTTTTTTTTTTTTTGCACAAGGCTGCTACTGCTATTATATCGATGAGGATTTGCAGACCAAAATATCTTCTTTTGTTACCGTAAACTAATTAAGCAGAGCACAAAGGGTACTAGATCGAAATAAAGAAACAAAGAAAGAAACGCCTGCGCTAGCTACCTCAAGTATCATGTCCCTTTCAGGTCAATCAAGAACCAACCATTGAACAACTGATTTTGCATTTTTTTTTTCACAAGGCTACTACTGCCATTACATTGATGAGGATTTTCAAACCAAAACTTCTTCTCCTCCTCCTCCTTTTACATCAAACCAATGAACCAGAGTACAATAAAGGAGTACCAGATCAACAAACACCAACAGCTATCTCCCTATAGTCTTTCTCCAGGAGGCAAAAGGTCGCATGAACCAAAAGGCAGCCACCACCACCTCCAACTCTCCAAGCAGCAGTTGACAACTTCACATAACCACGCACGCGTTGGGGTTCTCGTCGCTAAACGCGGCAGCATACCTAACCTCCGTCGACGACGCCCTGGCGAGCGGCGCCGCCGTGGGATCCGACACGACGTTCCTCACATACCCCGGCGGCGCCTTCTTGTCGTACGCCCCGGGGGCGTACGGGTGCGCGACGACGTCGTACGGCACGTACGGCCACGGCTCGACGCGCTTGCCGGTCTTGTAGGCGACGCGGCGCATGATCTTGGCGGCGTCGACGTGGCCGGTGACGGTCACCTTGTGCTGGCGTGGCGCCACGTCGACGGAGGTGACCCCCGAGACGCCCTCCAGGGACTTTCGGATCCGGCGCTCGCAGCCGTCGCAGTCGATCAGCACCTTCATCTCGACGGTCTGGAATTGCTTGCGTGGCTTGAGGTGGCGGCGGGTTCGAGGGAGGGAGCAGAACTCCGAGACCACGTCGACGATCCCCATCTTGCGTGGCTTTAGGTGAGTGAAGAAAGGAGATTGGAGGAGGAAGAAGCTGAGCTGAGCTGAGCTGAGCTGAAGCTTGTTGCTCTGCTCTGGGTTTGTTGTGTGTGAGGAAGAAATGGAATGCAGGAGAGTGCGGGGAAGGAGGTGGAGGCATCTGCTGGGTGTTAAATAGGCGGCGTGCTCGCCGGAGGAGGAGGCCACTGTGGGAGTGACACGTGGGATGGGGGCCCACACGGGACTTGTGGTGTTATTTTAATTAATTTCTTCTCTGTCTCTTTCTTGGATCCCCTGGTGCTGGCCGGAGGTGCGTGCGGCCGAGTGCATGCAGGAGGCAGCAGGGCCACCGCCCCGCGTCCCCGGGGTCCGGCCCGGCTGTCGACATGCATGCATGGCGATCGCCGCCGGCCGGGCATGGCCACTCGCCGTCGCGTCGCACGCAGACGCAGCATCCAAAAGGTGGCGTCCGAGCTCGAGCTGACGATCGGAAGAGAGGATAAGATGAGTGCTAGTAGCAGTTGCTGGTCCGATTTTAGTAGCTTTTGACGCTTCAAGCCGCTGCCTGCGTGTGTGTGTGAACATGGAGGGAACTGAACTATAGTTTACCCCCCTTTTCTTTTCAAAAGCAAAAACAAAAAAAAAAGAGACCGAACTGGACTGATCGGTGGGACCCACACGGTGTGGGAGGCAGGGGCCACGTGTGGGGGGCGGCCGGCGTGGGATCTGGATCACCGGCCGTAGAGCATTGCCATGATGGCGGGCGGGTCAAGGCTCTGCTTCGTGCGCGTCCTTGGGAACCCGACGTCGTCATCGGCCGACTACGAGGCAGGCAGGCAGGCAGACCTCAGCAGCCGCGCCAACCAAAAGTTAATGACCGGGTTATTACCGGCGAGCGCGTGTGGTAATACTGTTAGAAAAAAGTGGTAAGCTAGTGGACTTTTGACTCTTGAGCTCATCATCAACATGGGAGCCGAGGCGAGGCGGGGTGGGGGTGGGGTGGGTGGTGACTGCGATCGATTTTCCCGGAAGCTGGCGAAACCGAGGGGCGGGGTTCTGCTTGAGTACGAACGACTACGAGGCCAAAGTTTTTTACCGACGTGCACATGGGGGATTGGATTAGTAAAATGAACAAACAAAAATATCTACTACTGCAGTACATTGGCATGGAGCGTTAGGTTCTTCAGGGTCACCGCGTACTAGATCTGCTGGTGCCCACTGCGCGACACGGTGCAGGCTAGTTTTGATGATTTGTGGCGACTGCCCCAAGGAGTGTGTGGGGCAACCACCGGCAGCAAGCATGCCACGCGACGAGGTGTGCTGCTAGTCCCTTGCTTGACCATCGCGCCAGCTGGACGGTGCTTCTTCGACGATCGATGTCCGATCCGTGTGCATGTCGTATTTGATGTCTAGTAAGTCAAAGGCTGCGATATTTTAATTTTTTTTTACCAACAGTAGAAAAAGAAGGCGTTCAGAGTGAGACACTGGGCCGGTGGGCCCAATGAACACTTTTTAAAATAATATTGGGTGGGACTTTCAGTATGAGGAGCTACTCTTGCTTGCTTGGCGCGCGCGGCAATCTGTGGTATATAGAGACAAAATAAAGTAAAACTAGCATGCTTGTTACTAGTCCTAGAAGAAAAGGAGATGAACACTCTTATATTAAGTCCTCTCGAACGATCGGTGACGTGCGCTGGGATGGGTCACTCTGCTGCTCCATCGTGCTGTTTTCGGCTGGTGCACTAATAATTGCTCCTGGTATACATTTTTCCCTGCGAGTCTGCATACTGATCTGCGTTGATGTGTATGATGTCGACGTCACGTCTCGGTTAGACTAAGGAGTGAGTGCTCTCGGCCGACTGACACAGTGACACGTGACCGTTAAGTTGAATTGAAGGTTGTATATATGACGTCAGTGACCAGTCTACACCGTTGTCTCGCTCCGGACATATCGATTTCGCAGGCCGCCGCCGCTCATATGTAGCTGATGGTAGCTGAAGATTCAAGTCGTGGCCGGCACGGCAATTGACAGCTCAAGCGAAACCGATCGATCACGGGGAGGCAGCTTAAATTAATTAACTTTTCGAGCTAGTCCCCCCCGGCACGTGCCGTAAACTATCGTTGGTGACGATGATGGACCAATTCGTGGTGATGAACTCTAATCGCGACACGTAATACTACGTACGTACGCCGCGATTTCACGTATATACATCGATGGGAATCGGGTTAGGGCCAAAGGGCGGCCAGACTGTACCTGCCAATGCCATGCATGCATATTCAGACGGTCGAGTCGACATCGACACGAGACCGCTTGGCAACCGGCGCACGGCGCATCCCTTCACCACACGCAGGTTTAGTTTTGGGACCACGTATGTTACCTACACAACAGCGATGCTGCCGCCGACGACGACTAATCGTGCATGCGACGAGATGACGGTGACCGCCGGCCGTTTCACGAGGCAGCAGCTGGCCGGCGCGACGCGATGGATCACCGCCGCTATTGCTGGAAACGAGGCGGGCTTCTCTATCCCGACTCGTGATCGTCACTCGTCAGCATCGATCGACTATCATCCACGAGGGCTTAGCCCAGTCAGTGGAAATGTTATGTGAGTCTCGTGGCATTAATTAGTTGGACACATCAGCATGTTTACTGACACGACATAGTTTTAAGGGAGAAGTCTATTTTCATCCTCCAACTATTATAAAAAATTTGATTTTCAACCTGCAACTACGAAACCGGACATTGAAGACCACCCAACTATTCAAACCGTGTAAAATTGGCCATTTGGGTTTGAATAAGGTTTTATATTTTCAAAAAAATTAAAAAAACAATTATGCATTTAAAATTCATAACTAATTTATTTTAAATTATAAAAAAAGAATCTGGTGCCATTGTTTTTCTAAAAAGGCGACCATATGTTGGTGCACCACTAGAAGTTATTGCATATTATTTATTTTTATTATAACTTGTTCTAGTAATATAAGTATATAATACCCAATAACATTAAATAGTGTGCTAATAGGTTGGTCACATTTTAAGAGAACTTTTGACATTGATTTCATATTTTTTGGGGTCTAAAATAAATTAGTTATAGATTTTTTAACTTTAGATAATATATTGTTATTTCTGTAAAATCCAAAACCACCTTCAAAACCACTCAAAAGGCTAATTTAGCACGGTTTGGATAGTTGAATGGTCTTCGATGTCCGGTTTCGTTGTTGCATGTTGAAAATCAGACTTTTGTAATAGTTGAAGGGTGAAAAACAGACTTATTTTTAGGGGAGATCATGACACTCCTCATGCACAATTACTTAGTCCATGAAACTCTCATTGATAGCATTTTGTTTCATCATCTAAACATTTGACACAACCATGTAGGAATTAAGTGCTCCAACATATCTATAAAATTGTGACATAAAACTGTACACTATGAGTGACAGTTTCGTATCTTTTTGACATGACACTCTAAATAATTATACAATGGAACTTCTCATTGAGACTTGGCATTATTTGCTCGATCAGCTCGAGTGAAAGCACCACCCATCGAACCGAGCTCTGGCACTCTAGATAATTATACAATGAAACTCCTCACTGACACTAGCCTTATTTGCTGGACTAGCATATTGCCCGTGCGTTGCTACGGGTGATAAAAAAATTTAAAACAAACAATATATAACATCACAAAAGATAATAATTGTAATTCAAAACAATTTTCTCTATTAAATATTTAGATCTGCGATGTGATTAAGATAATGAAAGTAATATTTCATATGTGTTCAAAGCAACGATATAGGAAAGAAATTCAGCATAAGAGAGGAACAAATGTGATGCAACCAGGCAACAAATGCATATAGGCCCTATCAGTCATTCAGTTATAACCAGGTAACCAGCTAGCAAAAGGTGCACATTCCACTCGTGGTACTCTATTTCTATCCCATAAAAGAAATATTTCTATCTAGTGATCGAGATTGTCTACTCTACTCAACTTCTCCCGAACCCGTCACAATCTATATTCCATACTCTATACTAAATAATCAATATTTTATTCAACCACCCTCAACTATCATGTCCTCTTTTCTCACTTTTTTCTTTTCTTTTCTTTTTCTATCTCCGCCCATTGAGTTTTTTTTTCCATTTTTTTATTTTTTTAGTCTCTTTTTTCTTTTCTTTTTTGTCTCTCTATTCTTTTTTGTCCCCACCGTCCAGCCTCTCTACCCACCTGTCGTTGATATTTCTGATCCGCCTCGATCTCTCCTCTTTGGCTCATGGGCGGCGGCCGAGCGACACGGCTCCACGGCGGCTGCGCTGCTGCTCTCTTCCTCCTCGGGATCTCTCTTCCTCTCTTGTTGCTGCTGCTCCACCACGGTGGCTCTCTCTCTCTCTCTCTCTTCTTCTCCCCCGGCGGCCTCTCCTCTCTCTGGCAAGCGCGAGCAGAGCCCTACACGGGTAAGCAGGAGTGTAGGACTTCGATTCGAGGAAGAAGGCGATTTGGGGTCGATTCGAGTGCGCAGGACCTCGATTCGAGCGGCTCCGCGGCCTCGCTGCCATGGCTCATGCGGCCGCGTGCTCTACGGCCAGCAGAGGAAGAGAAGGGGCTGCGCCGAGGAGCTGCGAAGGAGGATGCGGGAGCTGCAGCGGATCTTGGGCGGCCACGATGCGGCGGTATCTCTGTCTCTCCATCCCTTCCACTGGGCGCGGCGGCCGCCGGGAGCTCCGCCAGCTCCTCGTCGTCTCTGTGCGGAGCAGTGGCCTGTGAGTGGCAGCCGGCCACGGTGCCTGACGGGGTGGAGGAGGCGCCTGATGCCTGATGGGGTGGAGGGAGGAGGAGCACGTCGCGGCTCGAGGCGACAACAGCGCGAGCTTCGATTCGTTTCGATTTCTTTCGATTTGCTTCGCGCGTGCTTCGATTCGTTTTTGATTTCCTTCGATTCCACTGTGCTTGCCTCAAATTTGTGCTTTGATTTCTCTTCTTCTTCCCCTCCCCGTCGCCGTCGATGTCTTCTGTTCTGTGCTCGCCGTCGACTCTCCTCTCTGCTCTGTGCTTCAAGATCCACCGTTGCCGGATTGATTCGGCACCGGGGTGAGGAGCGGCGTACCAACGGGGCCAGGCGGGTGGAGGTGCCGGCGGCGGCAGTTCCTCTGAGCATCTCGGTGGGGTGGAGTGGAGTCGAGGCGATTGGCCTGCTCACGTAGAAGCCGTGCGCGTGGGCCCCATATGTCGGTTTGGGGTCGCTACAGCGCCCCGGTTAAAGATGGCAACGGGCGTCACGCCCGCGGATACTGCTTTCCTGCGCCCGCGCGTCAAATCCCGCGCCCACGCCCGCGCCCGCCACCCGCCACGGGCGACGACGCCCGTGCCCTCCATCCGCGGGCATTTCATGCCCGCGGGCATGCCCGCCCTGCAGAGGAGGTGGCGGGGTGGAAGAGGAGGAAAGGTGGAGCAGGAAGCGGGCCGGACTGCCGGAGCAGCTCGCCGTCGAGGCCGCCACCAAGAAAGGGGAAGAAAGAAGAAGAATCAAGGCTCAAATTGAGACGCAAATTGATGGAAATCGAGACAAATCGAAGGAAATCGAGACAAATCGAAGAAAATCGACACCAAAAGCTCCGCCACCACCTTGTCTACCTCTTTCGCCGCCCTCGCCAGATCGAGTCGATGCCGCCCTCGCCGGTCGTCTCCTCGCCGCAAGGCCCCGACGGCGCGCTGGATCTCCACCCGCAGCTGCCATGCCCGAGGAGGTGCCGCGAGGAGGTGGCCCTAGGCGGGCGGCGGAGAGAGCGAGGCGGAGCAGAGCCGCGGAGGGGGCTGCGCGGCGCCCGGAGGGAGCAGGAGAGGAGGCGGGGAAGGGGCGAAGGGCCCATGCCGGGCGCGGCGAGCAGAGGAGAGAGGAGGCCACGCGCCGACGGAGGGCCTCACCGCCGGGGTAGGGGCGGTGGCGCAGCGGGGCAGCGCCGTCGCGCGCGTGACGGGTTGGGTCTTGGGGTGGCGGCGGAATGGGAGCGGATTAGGGTTGGGATGAGGATGAGATGTATATATATGCTGACATGTGGGTCCCATTTGTCATAATGGGTTTGGCGGGTATGCGGGTGCGGATAGCAGTTTTATTCGTCCGCGAAGAACTATCCGTTGGGCACAGCTTCGTGCCCGCGTCCGCGCCCGCAGGGGTGGAACGACGCCCGTATCCGCGCCCAACGGGTCTCATGCCCGCGGGTATGCGGATTTTTTTGTGCCCGTTGCCATCTTTAGCCCCGGTGCGTCGGACGCCCGCGGGGAGGCTCTTATTTACTGTCTTTTTGTAAGAGTAGAGATCAGCTCGAGTGAAAGCACCACCCATCGAATCGAGCTGTCACATGCGGCCGACACCTAGGCTGCGCCACCACATTTAATTTGCCCTGGTTTAATTTGTTTCTCCTCATCGGCTGACTTTTTTATTTTTTTCGTTTTTATCATTTGAAAACAAAAAAAAAAAGATGACACGGACAAAGGATAACGACGACGTCGATCAGTATACAATATCTGTCCAAAGCCGTTTACAGGCGCGCCGAGAGCAAGCAAGGCCTGACCAACAACACACTCGTATAGTCGTATGTTGCTTAATTGTAGTAGTAGTTTCACTCGAAGACTCATACTACGTACACTGCATGCAGTCCGTCTCTTCCTCCTCCCTACTCAGCTTGCTGCAAGTTTTTAGACCCATGACCCCAACTGGGGAAGGGAAGTAAGTTGCCCAGCAACGTAACATGTCATGACACACCGCTCACAGATTTCGATCTTCAACACCTTTACTGTGGTGTTTAGTTGCACAAAGTTGGTGTAGCTTTTACTATTATGAATTTCGCTGGAAAATATGTGTTGTGAGAGGGAATGAATAGTGAAGTTATAATGATAATGAATTTGGAGTTGGACAATATTTTTTACCAACTAATAAAAGTGCTAATCTTGGGCGACAAGGCCGGCCCAGGGGCAGCTGCGTGCCATGCGCGTCGTCTGTCCTTGGGAAACGAGGCCAACGCGTCGACGGCCGACTACGACGGCCAACTGACAGGCCGGCCAACAGTTAATGAGTTCAACGGTAGCCACCCAGACTGTTGGATTACCGGCGCGGCGAGCACGTGGGTGATTGGATTATATTAGTAAAAAAAATAAACCTTGCAGGGGCGCGCTAGATTCAGGGGTAACCGTACTGGATCGGTTCCTGTCCGTTGCGCGTCGACAGTAGCTTTGCCAAGTGGTAAGCTTAATTATCTTTGTTTTAAAGTAAAAATAAAGAAAAAGCGTAGAGCAACTCCAACAACTTTTGTAAAGAGCTATGGATCTCTAAAATTAGGAAAAAGGTGGTAAAACTGCTTTCCAACAGCAGAGCCAAAACCATCGATTAGCTTTCTTCCAAGCTATCCCGTGTTTCACGTTAGGCATATTTGCCTATGCTCGTCCGTTTGGCATCTTGGATTCACGCTCGCGTGTTTCCTTGCCGCGTGCGTGTTGCCCTCACGCGCTGGTGTGCCTAGCTCACAGCCACACAACACAAGTTGAAGAGGCAAGCGATTCAGGTCCGTGCTGTGTTCGGCGTCGAGTGCAGAGGCAAGCAATTGCACTCACTGATTCATGAACGTGGCCGGCGGATCACATGCACAGGGAATGCATCCAGCGGTGTGCCAACGTCGTGGCACGTCCAACGGCGGCAGTGGTCGCGAGCGGTGGCATGGACATGACGTCCAGGCCCAGGTCGTCGAAGGTGAGTTCGATCCCACGGCAGGTGTCACGCACGATCTTCTCGTAGTCGACGGTGGCCTTAGTTTGAAGAAGCTATTGGATTCTATTCTCTTTTTGCTAGTCATTTTATTCTACGTAATAGCTAAATTAGGATTTTGGCTATTCATTTTTAGAGAAGCTCTTGGAGATGCTAAGTACTGAACTCTTTACAAAATCCATCTACTAGACCATGGGGTTAAGAGTAGTGTCAGTTTTGAAGCTTTTGTTTAAAGTTCACAATGGCATGGGAACATCGAACGAACAAAAAAAAAGCCATGCGCACCACCTATCTGTTCCCACACCAAGTCACCAACACTACAGGTGGCCTTCATTTTTCAGTTTTTTTGAGAGCAAGGAGAGCTGGGTGGCTGCGGATTCCCGGAAGCCGGCCGCCGGAGAGACGAAGCCGGCGAAGCGCGTGCAACCACCGGCCGGCAACATGTCACGTCACGACGTGCTGCTGCTCTTTGTGCTTGACCCTCGTGCCTGGACGGTGCTTCGATGGCGTCATGAATGGAATGGTCCATGTGCATGTCGTACCTGCTGCCTCGATCTATCTGTGTCCAAGGCTACCTGCAATATTACTTTTTTCCTCCAGGGTCGTCCTATTCCGTTTGTATAGTAAGCTTGATCAGTAGAAACATGGAGTAACGCGTTAGACCGGAGTGAGACAGAGACACTGGGTCAAGTACGAACATTATTTTAAAGAAAAAAAATCGAGGGCAGGACTTTTTGTAGGAGGGCCTTACTTGCCACGCGCGGCAATCTTCTGTAAGTATAGTGACAAAATAAAAGTAACACTTGCATGCTTATTAGTCATAAACAAGATTTTTTTTAACAAAAAAGATAGGGAGACTTTTATGCTCTGAGTCTCTGATCGATCGCTCACGTGCGTTGGGATGAGGCGGTCGTGCTGTTTCGGCCGGTGCACTAATGACAACTCCTGCTAGCTACTGCATTTTATCTCCAAGTAAGGAGAAGAAGAAAACTGCCAGGCATTTTATCTCCAAGTAATTAAGGAGAAGCTCACCATTCATATCGTCGATCATTTTATCTCCAAGTAAAACTGTTAGCTAGCAATTGATATGGATGTTGACGTCACGTCTCGATCGGTTTAGGCCAGCACAGAGCCAGGACACGACGGTTAAGTTGGCGCCACACGTGACTCGAGTGAGTATAATCATGCCCATGACTGAAGGTCGTATGACGTCAGTGAGCACAGTGACAGTCGTCTGATCCCGGCCGGCCGGATCGATTTTGTCGGCCGCCGCTCTTGCTGGTAGTGGTAGGCTGGTAGCTGAACACGTACGTGGTCGGCACGGCACGGCTCGATCGTGTCGTGTGGCATGCATGGGGCCGAGCCTGGTTGTATCAACCGAAACCGATCGAGATCACGGGTGCTGCCTGACACGTACGACACGTGCCATGCCTTTGCTTGATCGATCGCCGTGCGCTTACGTACGGTGTGCCGCGAGATGACCGGCGACGAGACGAGACGATCATCGATCAGGAGGTATATATCAGAAACCAAATTAAATTAGCTATCGTTGGTTACCAAAGGATGATCGATTCGTGGGGAACTCTACAATGAGCACACGTACGCACGAACGCCGCCATTTCACATCCATGCATGGGGTTAGGCAGCCCAACAAGGACGACCGAACTGTACCTGCCATGATGTCAGAAGTTTGGTTAAGGAACTTGTTCCGTGACATAGAGAAAGGAAAAAATATCGAACGAATGTAAAAGATCGACACGGCGGCTAGCTTTTCAACCGGCGTACGGCGTATCTCTTAGGCTGTGTTCGGTTAGGGTGGTGTCAATGCTAAAAACTAACATAGTTTCTATACTCTTGGACATTGTGCTAAGAAACTATCTTCTACGATGTAATTTTGTATCATAATATCCTATAACACACTTGTCTCTCTCACATATAGTCTTAGTTTGTGTGAAGACTTGGTTTCTTAGTCAGACTTGGTTTCCCACCTGATCTGGTCGCGCCCTTAGATCAAAATCGTGTGGTCTAGATTTTAGTTTCTATAGTTTTCACGGAGAGGTTGGTTTTCATAGGATACATTGCCCTTCATTTTTCGCAACTCTCTTCAGTAATACCCTACCATATCAGCTTTTTGCTTACATGGCAGCATAAGTAATGGCTTTAGACTCTATAGTAGAGTCTGCATTGGGACTACCCTTAAAGAGGAGAAAAAATATTTTTTTAGAAAACGTGTTATGTGAGGAGGATAAATAGAAAAGGTAGAAAAAAAATTTTCTAAGAAACATGTTATGTGAAGAGAATGAATAGTAAGTAAAAAATATTTTTTGAACTGGACCCGGCCTTAATTCGCCGCAGGTTAGTTTCGGTCTTTCGGAGAGCCACACACGTACTACAGCAACAGCTAGGCAGCTAGCGACGGCGACGATGTACGACGAGACGATCGACGATGACACGGCCGTTTCACGGCGCGGCAGCTGGCACCGCTCCGCCGCCGCGCTATTCCTTTCCTGGTCGTCTAGCTAGCTGACAAGTGACAACGAGGTGACGACGGCTTCCTCGATCTATCCCGTCTCGTGATCGTCAGCATGCATCGTCCCCTGATGGAAGGTTGGCTCAGCTCGAGTGAAGCATGCCGGCCCATCGAGCCTCGTTATCTGATTTATTCATTTGAATTTTCAAGTCAGCTTGACTCATCCCTACCATATTTGAACTTAAATTCTCAAAATATGTCACATGCGCAACACAAATGAATATCATATTAAAAAAACCCCGATTGTATAAGTGCTTGAATTATATATGTTTGGTTGCATGCACCGCATGATGCATGAACGGATGATCCTGGATGAGATGGTTTAACCAATTTATTTGAACCACTTAGTTCATTCTAACTAGTACAACAATGAATAAGTGAGATGGCCTCATCCTAGCTAGATGAGTTGGTACACACCCAACCAAACAAGAGAATCATTATTATTCTGTATCACCTCATATATGAATCATATGGTTCAACCAACAAAACACGCTCTAAACATCGTGATCGATCATATGTTAGAGTAGCCTGCGATTTGTTTCCCGGAAGGTGGAGAGAGAGAGAACGAGGCCGAGCCGAGGCGAGGCGGCCCGCGAAGCGCGTCGTGTGGGATGTATATGTCGCGTCACGAGGTGATCGAAACCCGGCTGCTTGACCCTGTCGCGCGCTGGACGGTGCTTCGATCGATGGCGCCATGCTTGCTCTTGCTGCCTCATCAGTGCCTCATTCTGTTTTTCTTCACTTCGTCCGAAGCTTTCCTTATTAAATTATTTATATATAACTCTCTACACCTACGTGTCACCCTTTACTTTCGGTGCAACTATCATTTTCTCCACGGAATAAGAAGAAATTACTATATATCATTCATGACGATCGATCATCTCTGCTTTATTTACCAAATGATGTTGACAACTTGACCGTACGTACCATGTATTCTAGCAAAGCACACGTGTCACATCGCCGCCTAGCTAGGCCAGATCGAGGACGACGTGGATGTACGTACTTGCCGTATCCACTCGACACGATCCAAGCCTAATGCCAACCGTCGTTTTCATCCCGTACAAAATTTCCCCGCTCTTCACTAAACTCTTTGGACAGCTGGAGCGAGATCGAATTGTCAGCTGTGAGCCACTTTGAAACGAAAAGCTAATTCAACATGCGCCGTAATTATCGTTAATTCGGCGAGGATGAACTCGTGGTGCGCAGAAAGCACACGTACGTCCGTCGTGATTTCACATCGTTCGAGTTAGGCCCAAGAGGACGGTCCGGGCAAGACGCACCTTCTGCTGTGCCACGTCATATCGATCCGTCCACACGATCGAGTGATCGACCATGGCCGCCGGCCGTTTTACGTGGCGGCGGCGGTGGCAGCAGCTGGCACGAGCACGCCACGTCACACTGGTAGCTGAAAACGAGGCGGCTGGGCTCTGGGCTTTCCAATCTCGTGACCAGCACGGCTCGGCTCGTGCTTATCATCCGCATCCATGGCCATGGAGCTGGCTGACTTAAAAGTGTACCGATCGAACTCGGTGATGCGGGCCGACGACACGTACGTGAGCCACCCCCTCTGCCGTAGTTTGTTGCTCCGATCCTCAGCTATTCTTTTTTTCTTATATGAAAAAACAACTTAAAAAAAAGGTGACACGGATAAGGTATAGCATCGATTCTGCACATCTAGCCAAAAAAACAATACAAGAAGTTTTCCAGCCCGAGATCGACCATTTACACAACAGGTGACAAGCAAGCAAGCAAGGCCGACCCACACACGCTGCACCATCTACACAAACTGTGCTGCCTGTCTTCGGTACAAGTTTCACTCAAAGACGTGCACTGCTGCATTATGTCAGCTTACAAAGTTTGTTTTTTTTTTTTTACCCATTCGAGTAGGAACGAAGAAGTCGCCTGTAACATAACATGTCATGGCACATCGATCCCAACAAGATTTGGATCTTCAGCGGCGATCTTGTATTTCATATGTCCACCATCCTCATGTCCGTAGTTCCAGTAAAGGCTCTCTCAGTTTGTATAATCATCTTGCATTACGTATGTCCACCACTTCACTAAAGCTAATAAGTCTGTATATAATGATCTGGTTCAGAATTTCCTTCATCTTCCTAATTTATTTCCCAATAATACAGTCTTCCTGAACGTTCAGTTCTACTCCTTCCAAGTCGCCTGCTCCTGCACCTCCTCCTACTCTGATGTTTTGATGCCACACACTCATTCTGAATCCCAAACTCAACTGTCCACGCCACATGTTTTGCCTCAGCCACGGTTAAACTCAGAATCTGAACAAAGTCTATAAAGGTGGGTGGTTCGATTAGGCTGCCAGAACCACTCTGCTTGGGGTTCCTGGGCTCTGCAATTTACTATCTGTAGATTTACCTACCAAGAAGAAATGGCAAAAATATGAGAGTTTTAGTAGTAGTCCTGCAGTGTCTGATGCAAAAGAAAACTGCAAATTTGTAATAGGCGCTACCTAGGTACTTGACTTTCAGGTTCAATATGAATCCCACAAGTTCTTGTCACAAGTATGTACTGCTAGTCATAAAACATATAGCTATACCAATATCTGACTTGAACGAAGCTAGCAATATATTAACTCTTTCTCCCCATTTTTTTCACTGACCCCCAGAAGTTTACTTGCATAGTTGCACGTCTGTTTTACCTATTAAAAATATCTATTCAGCTAAAGTTATGTGTAAGCATTTTTCTCACCTCGTTTATCTGGCCGCCTTCTGCTACGCCACAATAACCGAATAGGGGTGCCTGGAAATCCTGCATCTGCCCGGAGTTTCTTTTCCATGTAACGCCGGTACATATCAGAAAAGAGCTTTGCATCATTCACAAATAAAACAAATGTTGGAGGACCAACGGCAGCCTGCAAACAGACCAAGCAACTTTCTTTCAGATACAAAAGAATTCAAAGCGGGTTTTATATTATTAATTTCATAATAATAACAGAGCAGTAAAAACCTACTCTGCTACTCTTCTAGTTTCTTTCTAGCTGCTTATTCCATTCAGCAACCTAATTATTTTTTGGTGGCAAATAAACATACTTCCCAAATGAAATACTCAGGCATGCCTTTAAGATTACTGTTGATTCTTTTATCTGCAAGCTGGGAATATAATTTTTTGCATTGCAGAAAAGATTAAGAAGTTGATTGTTCAGCTTGTACTAGCTATGAAGATGATATCATATACCCCTTGGCTTATAGAAACAAGTTAGTTGGCTTGAGAGGAAGTTAGGACGTTACCTGTGTTGTGTAATATACACGACCTCTTTTGCCACCTCTTGTTCGTGGTGGCGGTTTGAATGCTATTGCTTCTCTAACTACTTGATTAAGAATAGAGGTACCGAGTCTTCTAGACCTTTCCTTCTCAACCAAAGCAGCAGCAGAGATTATCCTGAAGACAATTTGACATGGGATATTATAGACATCAACATCTGAAAGGATATCTAATTTGGGGAGCTAACCATTTTATATAGGGGTTATATAAGGCAGGTGACTGGATTACAACAGATAAGAGCAATATGCAACTCAGAATTTCGAGGGGGAACCAAAGTTTCACAAGTCTGCTAAGAAGGAAAGAGATATAGAATAAAAATTATAAGCTGCAAGCAGATTTGAGTATGCAAAGATCAGGGGTTTACTTTTCAACACTGGTGCCATTTGTTGCAGAACAGTAGACAATAGGTGCCCAATCAAGTATACGAAGCTTTTCTCTTACATCTTGCTCATAATGTGTCGTACTCTCATGGTTCTTGTTTGGGATTGTATCCCATTTATTGACAACAATGACACAAGCCTTTCCTTCTTTTTCAATCCTCTCCGCAATTTTATAATCCTTGCCACCAAAAGAGTTCATTGTGTTAAGATGAAATTACAAGACAATCATAGAAGAAAAAAAATAATAGTAAAATAACAATTCTATACCTCTTTGTGGGTTGAAATGTACATATATGTGTTTACAGTTAGCATACCTGCTCTGTAACACATGCCATTGCTTCAATGACAAGGGCAACCACGTCAGAGCGACGAATTGCTCGAAATGCGCGTTTTACTGAGAGCGATTCCGTTGTGCTGCCAGCAGAAACAACTGCTGCCCTGCGTCGGATCCCAGCAGTATCAATGAGTTTGTACTTCTGCAACATATTTGAGCAAATTATTGTTATCTTCCTGTGAAAAGCAATCTAACATCATATTTTATTTTTTTATGAAAAAGAAGTAATGTTGGTGGACATAATGAGGGCATTCAACGGGACAATGTAGGAGCACTAGATTTAATGAAACATTGGCAAAAGTGTAGAGAACAGACCTCCCCTTCTGCTGTAGTAAACTCAGTATCAATAGCATCGCGCGTTGTCCCACTAACTGGGCTCACAATAGTTCTATCTTCTCCAACCAAAGCATTTAGAATACTACTTTTCCCCACATTTGGTCTTCCCACAATGGCAATAGCAGGAACCTTATTTTTCTCTTCTTCAACTCCACCCAATCCCTGCAATATGCAATATGTTAGTTTATGCGATGATTTGACAAAGTATCTTTACATTGCAAACAAGGGAAAGAAATGCCAATTATCCAATACAAATAATTTGAAGACCTAAATGTTTGAAGCTAGGTTCCAGCTTTCTGCGTATTTTCTACTTTCTAGAATTTTTATTCTGCTTATTGTGGGATGAAGCTAATCAGCACACTGATTAGTACCAGCCCTTCACCTGTTTACTTCTATTTTAATTAGCCTAGTAAGTCCTCCATCCATCCCAAAATAAGAGTTGCTATCTTATCCGTGCCGGTCAAATATTCTTATCTTTGACTACATTTATAAAAAAGTATTAGTAACATTTGTATCTCTAAATAAGTTTATTATCAAAATAGATTCAAAGATCTATCCAATGATAACAAATATGCATTATAAATATTAATATTTATATATATATTTGGCCAAAGTTAAAAAATTTGACGGAGAGAGTAGCTATACTTGTTTTGCCTCTACCGTCTAGTCCAATCATTATGTCAAAAAGATTTCACTAACACGAAAGCGCACAAACCTACAAGTCTTTGGGTAAACATAGCAGTTTCAGTACCTCAAATTTTCTCAGCTCTGAACACACCAGATCTAGGAGATCTCCAGTTCCTGTGCCAGTAATAGCAGAAATTGGCAGAGGAGAAAACCTAACAGTAATCAACAGAAAGATGAGTGGAGCAGCTTGGATGAGGTTGAGCAGTAAAGAAAAGGCACACCATCAACAAAAACCAGATTCCTTGTTAATATATTTTATTGCTTTAAAGTCAAAGCACAAGTGGAGAATTGCAGACAAGATATTCTAGGAACATTTTGACCTTGGATTAGTGGTATCCTAATGAGCTTAGGCTGTTAAAATCAGGCAACAGTTTGTTTGTTACTCATAATTTACATCAATCAATTGTCTCTTGTGAGTATTATTTTTACATTATCCAAGTGTGCTGAATATCTTTTGTATTTGAGCAGTGCTGCAATACTCCGTGTCTAGTGTTATATTTTGACTAAGATTGCTGTCCAAAACAAAGACATAAATGAACCAATACAGTATTATTGTATATAAATTGCAATGCAAAGGCAATGATGTGCAATTTTGAGAGACAACAAGTTATATGCTCACCCTAGTGTCCAAAAATCTAATGCTTGCATTCGCCCTTTCCGTGGAGATTCACACTTATTGACAGCAAGTATAATACACTTGTCAGAGTAATTGCGTCGTAACCAATCAGAAATCTCTATATCAGCTGCCACAAGACCAGCCTGAAATATGGTTTGCACCATCATGTTAGTAAAAGAAAAATCCAAGAAAATATCAGAAGTACAGCTACAGGTAATGCATTCCATGTCATTAATGAGCCTACAAAAAAGGCCATGATGCAGAAATTGTTCTTCAAAGTCAACATGAATATTAATATTCAACAAACACTTCCCAGAACAAAATAAAAAAGACAATCGCCTAAACCTGCCTGACCATCCACGACAAATAGTATGACGGTTGCTTCTTCAACAGCTGCAACTGCTTGTTTTTCAATCATAGATGGCATTCTTGCAATAGCAGCTTCCCTAGTGGCGAGAGGAATCCCATCCATGCCAATCGTAGTGGTGACAGCAAGTTCTTCCATCACACCCGCTTGGGACTTTGATAAAGTAATTACTCCACCAGTGTCAATAACCATAAACTCCTGATCACCCCAATAAGATCGTCCATATAAGCGATCTCTTGTCACACCAGGTTCATCAACAACGATAGCCTTGTTTCCCTGCAAGGAATGAGAATTCCATTTACTGTAGGAACTTTTGCATTCAGGTCTGAAGACCAACATTGCAGACTCAACACTGAAGTGATGATGATGATTGGCATACCCCAACAAGACGGTTGAACAGCGCAGATTTACCAACATTTGGCCTCCCAATAATTGCTACCTTTGGAAGAAGACTATCTGGGATCTAAACCATGTATAGGGCAGTTCATTAAAAAAAAAAAAAATCATATTTAGTCATTTGATTCAGTAGAATATGAAACTATGTGTACTGACTTGTTTGGAAACAGATATCCTATCCCTGATGTTTCTTCGTTTCTCCCGGACATCATCGTCTGAAATGCAATCGGTATATGAATGAATTACTGAAACATGAACATGGAACAATAGAGTGGTTTTTATGATGAAAAGCAGAACACATCATTGCACCCTACAGTTTTCACAGAAAATGGGCAAATAATGAGCCAATAATAAATGCACCATAGCTGCAAGCATGTCTAATGATAAGTCCTCACATGTCTTTGAACACCGAAACAGTGGTATCTGATACTGTATCCAAGCAGAATCATGCTGCAGATTTGCAGAACAAAGTAACAGAGAATAGATTGAGGGCACGATTCAGGTGGAAACATCATAAATTAAGCTAAGGTGTGAGATGATCCTTCTACCAGAACACACATGTCCATACAGTTACCATTACAAACATTCCACCTCATCAGGTCTGAAACTCTGAACTAGAGCTCCCACCATGATGTGCTCTAGAATTGCAGATACTGACAAACAGGTGAAACACTGCCATTGAGTGCATGGTGGCAGCAATCTATCTCTGCAGACACAACCATAACAAAGCTTGTATTTTGAGACTGGACAAAGCGCGAGGCCAGCTTCAGTAATTTGTCAGCCTGAAGTCTGAACAGCTCGGAGCACACGAGACCCAAGCCACCGGGAAGGGTAAAGTCAAAGGGCTGCAAGGCAAATGAGAAGGATCCGCTCACCGATGTGGAGCTCCCGTGCGAGGCGCTTGGCGAGGTCGGCGGCGGCGCCGCGCGCCTCCTCCTCCATCGCCTCCACGTCCATCTCCTCCTCGCCGTCGTCCTCATCCTCCTCCCACTCCTCTTCCTCTTCCCCCTCGTACCCTTCCTCCTCTTCATCATCATCGTCCTCGAACTGGTACTCATCCTTCTGCGCGGCCGGAGCGCGAAGGTCGGCACCGCGGGGCCGTGCGGGCGCCGGGAAGGAGAGGAGGAGCGGGCGCGGGGCAGCAGCAGGCGGGGCCTTGTGGCTGCTGATCATGCCGGCGCGGCGAGGGGTCACGGTCTTGGATGGGAGGCGAGTGGGGAGCGAGGAGGAGGAGGGCGCCATGGCGGCCATGGCGCGGCGGCGGCGAGAGGCGGAGCAGAGCAGAGCAAGCACGGTGTGGACGGATAAGAGAGGGAGACGAAGGATGCCGTTATTAACGGGCGGGGAGTTGGGGTGTGATTATGGAAGGTGGGGCCGAGATGTCAGTGAGAGAGAGGTGAGGCCACCGGGGTGGGTTGCGTCATCATCTTTCCGATATTTCTATGTAGTGTTTGACTAGTATGGCTGAGTTCAGCATAAAATTCGTCATACCCAAACACAGTTTATGACTGAATTAGCTTAACATTCGTCATATCCAAACATGGTTTGTTTTACCTTAATTATAGGTCGTGCGCTGATGCTTGACTAGAAAATCAACGGAGCGCGTGTTTTTTCTTTGAATATTTGAAACTAGCACTAAATTTGTTGATTTGGTTTTGCTACCCTGTATACGACTCCTACTTAACATCGGTATGGTATGCTCCACATGGATCAATAGGTGCCCATGAGGAGAGGAAATTTTGCCCTAAAAATACGCACAATTAATAGCTTTGTACGTATACATACGAGCAACAACACAATAATTTAACAAAAAAAAATCCAAGGAATTATATCACGAGGTAATTTTTGTGTAATCTGTATTGGTAGAAAAGGAGAAGTTTTTTTATACCTGAAAAAACAAGAAGCATACTAGGCAATGCAACTGTATAGAAAAACAAAAGGAATTACTACGTATAATTCTTTGAAGTGCCTGCAGCCTTCAGGTAGATTCCATGATACAAAAAATGAAAAACAATACTGGAGACATACGAGCAACACAAAAGTGATCCAAATTATTTTGCACCATAACATAGAAACATCTGCATACACTCAACAGCTACCTATCAGCATGAACGCATACGAAAAAAACATTGTGCCGCCTAATGGCCCTACTGGGCAGTAGTGGTGGTGCCTCCTCCGACATCGTCGTCGATCGGGGAGACGAAACATCCTCTTGCAGCATTTGTCGAGGACCTCCCTCGACGCACTGACGCACACCACCAACGCGTACCCTTTCTCACTTTGCAGTCTCAGAGATGTCCTGCCGCAGCAGGTCGACGATCTCGTTGGTACTCGCTAAAAGAGGAGGAAAAAAATCGAGCGTGGACGATGTTAAACAAGTTGTTACCAAATATAGTTTTACCAAATATGAATGTTTGGTTGGGTAGCCTTTGATTGGAGAACGAAATAGTATACAATGGTTCTATTATAGATTTTAAGAATAGAGTCGTTTCATCCTATGTTTGGTTGGAGAAATGCAACGATTCTAATTTTTTGTTTGGTTGGTGGGGCGGGCTGTTAGGGCTTCTGTGGTGGGCATTCAAAAGCGGTGCAAAGGTCCACCTGGACAACAATGAATCGGCTCATTCCCACTAGAGGAGTGCGAATCTTTCCACAGTAGAATGATCCGACTCAACAAAACGATCCGGTGCATGCTAGTTAAATAATATATCAATCCATTAAAAAGCCAATGATCCGCCGCGCGCCGCGATGGTACTGCCCTGAACTTTGCAATCACCGTCTGCCACCACCCTTTCTTTTTTACGTGGACCCAGGCAATGAATCGGCACCAGTAAAGAAGACCGATTCATCTCCTACATGGCTGAGATTTCTGACACGAAGCGGATCACCGCTACGGATGGCCTTAGGCACTGTCGCTTGTAGGCCCCACATGTCGGTGGAACACAGCACCTATCCTCTGGTGCTGTTGCCTGTTGCGGTGTTGCCGCCCAAGCAACAGCTCCTGCCCGGCAAATCAAGTTCCGGATGGAAAATAAGTCCCCCGCTGGCTAATCTAAGTCCTCGAAACAGTAAATCAATGCCTCAAATTGAAGATTCGAAGGAAGCCGCCCGTCGTTGTTGTCCTGCCGGCCCGTCTTGGTTCTCTGCTGTCGTCCACAATTCGTCGCCACATGTCTCTGCTCCACGAAAAACTCTTGCATTGCGTTCTTCCATAATTGCCAAGCAGTGAGTGCGAAAAGTGTATCGAAACCCTTGCACTTGCTGGTTGGCAATTGGACACGCAGCTAAAGCCAACAATCCTGCAACGTTCCTGCACCAGGTACGATTTCTACGAAGCCGAACCGTTGTAGGATTTGCCTCCAGACTTGTAGTGAGTACGAGCAGCGAATCAATATGCGTTCCATTGTTTCGGCTTCCTGATTGCATAGCGTACAGTTGGTGTGCGACTGCAGGCCAGGGCGTACTCGCCCGTCGGCTGTCCAATGGCGTCTTAAGAAGGCGAGCCGCAAGAACAGCTTGACCTTCAAAGGAGCCCATGTCCTTGAGATCAGATCGGCACCATGTAAGGTGGTGGATCATGAATGTAGTGCAAGTATGTTGATTGAGCAGAGTATTGGCCATCAGCTGTCCACGTCCACACAAACTTGTCTTCCTCATGACTCAAGTTGAACTGCATCTTCATTGATTACGCCCCTGATATCACGTGTCAGTACCCATTGGAGCAAGCTTGGAGCCACAGAGTGTATGGATGTACCACCTATCCAGCTGTTAGTCCAGAATTTGATCTTGTGGCCATTGCCAATCACTGCTTTCACCGACGAGTGGAAGAAGGCTTCAACCTGTGAGTCAGCCTTGATAACCGAAGCAGACCATGCTCTGCCTTGATCGACCTTCTGCAACCAAAGCCGCCGTGATTGCAGTGCAATTCCGGCGAGCTAGAGATCCGGCAACCCCAAACCGCCGAGAGTTGTCGGACAGCAAACAGTAGGCCATGCTACGAAACATTTCCCCCTCGTTGATTGTTCGCCGCCAGCCCAAAAGAAATTTCTACATATTGCTTCAATTTCGTTGATAGCCCAAGTTGGCATGTTATTGGCCATGAGTGTACATATGGGCACTGCTGAGGCAACAGATCTAACCACGATAAGTCGGCTGCTCTTGTTCATCAGGCTCTGTGCCATGGTGTCAATTTTACTGCCACCTTATGAATGACCGGCCGTATGCAAGCTTTGGGTAACTTCTTGGTGGACAGTGGGACTCCCAAATAACGAATAGGTAATTGTTGGATCTGGCAGGGCAATTCTTGTGTGAAGGCCATCAGCTCCTCTTCTGTGCAATGAATTGGTGTGATGGAACATTTCTGCAGGTTTATTCTTAACCCTGATGCTGTGACGAAGATGCTGATCGTTGGCTGGAGACCTGGAGCTAGCAAAAGGCCAGCTGTGGAGAGATGAGAGGAGAAGACGCCAGGTTTGCGATAAGGTTTGTTGGAACCATGGCTCATGTGCGTGGGCAGAATAGTGGTTGGAAGTCAGCTGTTGTTGCGTGGGCAGAAGAGCGGTTGGAGGTCAGCTGTTGTGGGGGCCACAACGCGAGGCACACGAAGAGCACGAGGTCCATAGTCAAGTCAAGACAAATAATGCAAATGAGCGCTAAGTTTCCTATAAAAACAAGCTTCTTCCCGCCCCAAGCAGGCTGCCTGCCATTTCACCGGAGAGCGAATTGAAGCTTGCTCCACTCCCATGACGCGTTAGGGAGGTGATGCCCATTTTTCAATTATTTGTGGAGCTTTCACCAATCCAAGTGCTGTAAAGGTTAGTAACTTAATTATTCTCTCTTCTCTAATATTTGGTACGTTATGTTTTATGCTTGTATAGGAGGTAAATATGAGTAGCTAGAATCAAGCATAAAAGAGGAAGCTTAGAATTGTGTTAATGATTAGAATTATTTCTTTTCGGATTATATAGGAGGTAGCTATGAATTGCTAGAAAATCACGTGATGTTGTGTTAATGCTTAGAATTATTTCTTTTAGCATTGTGGAATTATTTATCCTATGCTGTCCATAGGGAGAAGAAGGATAGGAGACGAGTAATAATACAACGAACAGACAAACCAGAGGCAGCAGCTAGCCAGCGGGAGGGAGCGCCGCCATGGCTGAGCTCGCGACGGGCGCCGTGAGCTCACTTCTGGTGGTGATCCGCAACGAGGCGCTGCTGCTACGCGGTGTCCGCGACGACGTGCAGTTCATCAAGGAGGAGATGGAGAGCATGAACAGCTTCCTAGCGTACCTGGGCAGGAGCACGCCCCCCAGCGGCGAGCACGACGAGCAGGTGCGCACCTGGATGAACCAGGTCCGGCTGCTCGCTCAGGACTGCCATGGCTGCATCGACCTCTACCTCTACAGCGGCAACCCGGAGATCCACCGCGCCAAGAGCAAGCTCCGGCGCCACCTCTGGTGGGTTTACTGGTTCCTGCGCAAGCTGTACGCGCAGCACCGCGCGGCTGTCCACCTACAACAGCTCAAGGAGAGGGCGCGCGACGTTGGCGAGCGGCGGCTCAGGTACGGCGTGGAGGTCCCGGGCAACAAGTCAGCTGAGGCAGCGGCAAAATCTTTGCGGCGGGGTGGTGGTGGAGACGAAGACGACGAAGACCAACTCGTGGGACCATGGGGGATAATGGCGGCGGGTGACGACTCTGGTGGTGGTCGCAGAGCCTCCATCGAGCCTCGCACTCTGGACGACTACGTCGAGGCAAAGCTGTGGGAGTGGGTACGTAGCATTCCTGTGAACGCCGGCGAGAGTTTGTCCATGGTCATCGTGGCACCCTACACATATCAGGTTCAGGACCTCCTCGCTCTCGTGGATGAAATCTGGGTGTCACAGGGCCTCGGCTACCAGCGCATTGTCCTGGTCGACGTCCAGGCAGTGCACCCAGATTCCATGCGGCTGCGAGCCAAGGATGTCCTCTTCTACATTCTACGCGAGCTCAAGCATGCCAAATCCCGACCCCACCCTGCTTACCACAAGGAGCAAGACCCAGAGCAAAGCGATCTTGATGACCCTTGGGAAGCTTACTTCAGGAAGCTGCAAATCTACAACGAAAAGAAGATGCTTCTTGCTCATCTTAAAATCAAGGAGAACATGCAAGCGATGAAGGTTCATGAAAAGCTTCAGAAAATCAAAGGTGATATTCAAGATCGGCTAGAGAAGGGCAGCAGACTACCCAACCGCAACAAGCTGCAGGGCGACGTTGACCAGCTAGACCTGGACGTGCAACTTCAGCTGCTGCTCCAGGCAGCTGTTGCTGCGTCTCAACAAGAACAAGGGAAGAACAGAGACATGCAGAGTTTACCAGCACGGATCGTCAAGAAGCTTAAGGAGCATTTGGAAGCCGAGGAAAAGGACAAGAAGCAGCTTGAAGATCTGGAAGAACAGCCCAAGCATAGTATGGGAGTTGAAGGAGGAGACGAAGAGGACGACAACGATGACGAGGAAGACGACGACGACGATGACGAGGAAGACGACGTCGAAGGGGAAGAGGAGGACGAGGAAATTCAAGAAATCAAAAGTACACGGATTCACCTCGATGAGGCACAATATGCACACATCCTACGGAAACTGTTTCCCAAGAGCAGCAGTAGGACGCCCGTGCAGGCTCAAGACAGACCCTTGGACAAGCAACCTACAACGGATACACTGGATGGGGACCAAATCAAACAAATGATCCACGACGCAAAGAAAGACATCTTACGAGAGCTGCAGGAAGGAACATATGGCAAGAGTGAAATTAGGACTGGTGAAAATGGTGTTCCAGATCAGAAACCAGAAACTGATTCTGAAAAAATCGGTCAGATGATGGACAAGATTGAGGAAGAGTTCAAAGAGCAGCTCAAGATCAAAGGGCTCATGGAAGAGATTAAAAGAAACCTGAAATATCGCCGTCACTTTGAGCAATATGAATGTCCCCTGTTTGTCCTCAAAGTTGATGAGCTGACGGATATGGATGTTTCCACATTGGAGGATACCAGAAATGCTTTGAGCCTGTTAAACAACAGCGCTGATATAATGGTTGTCACCACCACAAAGGATATACGGCTGGGTAAAGAATATTGCTATCCACAGCTGGAACCTATAGACTATTCCCTTACTGGCCTCTACAATGATACAATGCTCAAGCTTACTAGCCAGCTGAAGAATCAAGACAACTATCACCCCCAGATTTTGCATGATATTTTGCACAAGTGTGAGCCAGATGAATTATGCATGAAGATATTCACTCATGCTTTGTATGCTAACCCCAACAGAAGCAATGAGGACTTACTCAAGCTGTACAGCACCCTGCAGGCCTTGCCAACATCAACCAACAGCATCGCAAAGGTGATGTTCAAGTTCTCTTACAATGATTTGCCTAAAGAATACAAGTCCTGCTTGTTGTACCTAGCTATTTTCCCTCCGGGACACAAGATCAGCCGGTCAACCTTGATTGGGCGTTGGGTTGCAGAAGGGCTAACGTCCAAGGAAGATTGGTTCAGTTCTATATGTCAGGCCAACCGATGTTTTGATGCACTCATTGCTCGATGCCTTGTTTATCCTGCTGATATCAGTGCCACAGGAAATGTAAAGAGCTGCGTCGTAGGTGATCTGGTTCATGGATTCATTACCACCACCGCCAGAAAACAACACATGGTGGAGACACGCCTGTCACATCACTTGGCTCGCCACTTCTCCATTTTCAATGATCTCCAACTTCGCAGCTCTGATACAATTGATAAATTCTTCGAGGGGCTCTCTAACTCATCTCGAGTATCCATGCTCAAGGTACTAGATCTTGAAGGTTGCCAGTGCTTTGCTACGAAGAACCATCAGCGGTACCTCAAGGACATCTGCAACAAGATGGTACTGCTCAAGTATCTGAGCCTAAGGAGAACAGATACTATCCAGCTACCTAGTGAAATCAACAACCTCCGTGAGCTAGAGGTATTGGATATCCGACAAACTAAGGTGCCTCCACATGCAACAGCAAATATCCTGCTCTTGAAGCTTAAGCGTCTGCTTGCTGGTCCCATTGATCTGAATCCAAGCAATTTTGGCCGGATTCCTCACAGGATAGACAAAATGGTAAATATGGAGGTACTATCTAATGTCAAGGCCCAACATAGTGGTGATTTAAAAGATATTGGAAAGCTATGGCAGCTGAGGAAGCTAGGAGTGGTTATCCAAGATAAGGATAGTCACCTCGAAAAATTGGTTCAGACAATCTGTGACTTACATGAGTGCCTGCGTTCTCTGTCAATCACTACTATTCCTGTAGCCACATCATGCGAGGGTACTCTTTCTGCTGCAGAGTTACCAGATGACACTGGCTTTCTCTTAAAAAACCAGCCCAAGATTCTTCAGAGTCTAAGCATCAGGGGAACCACACGGAAGGGGCGTCTTCTTCCATTGTTCATTAAAGGTGATAAAAACAAACTCGCCAAGATAACTCTAAGTGCCACCCTCCTAACCCAAAATGATCTGGAAGTCCTTGCCAAGCTTCCCATGTTACAGTGTGTCAGGCTCCAACACGTTGTATACACAGAGCATATGCTCACCTTCAAGAAGGATGAATTCATTTGTCTTAAGTACCTTCTTCTTGAGGGATCAGGCCTGACTAATATCACTTTTGAGGATGAATCAGCCCGTAACCTTGAGAAGATGGTTCTTTCTTTCACCAGTGCAGGATCTATTTCTGGTGTTGAGTTGCTTCCAAAATTGGAGGAGCTTGAGTTGAACAACACCTTCTGTGGTAGGCTGCTATCATCATTTGACAATGCCACACAAATAGCCAAGCTGACTCTTCGTGGTACAGAGATAGAACAAGACGCTCTACAGATCATCACCAAGAAACGAAGCATACGCTGTCTGGTGCTCTTGGACAAGTCTTTTGGTGGAAGACAGAACGAGATTACATTCGAGGAAAATGAGTTCTTATGGCTCAACCTTCTTGTTGTTGACTGCTCAGCCGTCACCAAGATCGTCTTCACAAGTGGATCTGCTCCTAGGCTCGAGAAGATTATCTGGTCATCTTTCACATCTCTCTCCGGCATCGACAAACTTCCCAGATTGAAGGAGCTCGAGTTCAACGGCAGCCATGTCCCTGATGAGCTGATAGAAGCAATTAAAAAACATAAAAAAGAGCCTAGGCTTAAACTTAATGAACCAGGGACTCAAGACTAAGCGGAAGGAGATAAACTGGATGACGACAATGCTGCAACGTTCTCTTATCTACCGTAAGAAACTGGTTTGATGCTGGATTGGCCCCGTCTTTGATCTTCCTGTTGGTGGTGTGTGGTTTGCCATCTGTTGTGCTTGTCTGTTAATTTCTTTCGCTGCATAGGAACGGGTGTTCATGGTCTGCGTGCATTACATCTGAGTTTGTCCATTAACTTACTCTGCATGAATGGTTGTATTTATGCTTGGATTTACATTGTGTGGCTTTCCTCTAAATCGAACATCCTATGCATTCATATGTACATCAGTTTCATGTAATAAGTGGATGTTTGTGCACGTATTGGACTTCTTACTAATGTAAAGTGTGAGGGTCTTGCTACGGTACACCTCTTACCTTCAAGGAGGTAAGAGTTCAATTAATTCTAGACCATTGGTTATAAAAAGGAAAGTTAAATTAAGAAAATATAATAAAAAGTTAATAACCACTCTCCCAACTACTGGCCACACGCATGCATCCATGCATAGCATGATTATCTCTCTCCCGTGCATGCTGACAGTTTTTTTACTCTTTGCACAGTTTTTTTTAGCGGTAGTAGCAACTGCAACTTTAAATAAAATAGAACTTACACGTCATAATATAATATAATACTTATATGGAAACTGTCATTTTCTTAAAAGAAAACTTGTCAAGTGTCCAAATATGTTTGTAATGCAACAATCACTTGACTTAAAAACAATGAACATATGACATGTCATCAGGAATGTATAATGCAACTATCACATTTTAAAAAAAAAATTGGACCTAAAACTTTCATGTAGTACAAGTAAGATTTGCCTGCGTGTATAACATCAGGTTCTTTTTTATTACGATGTAATTATTGTCACACTTTAGGAGGTCGTATTTGAAGTAAAAAGAGCAAAGTAATTGCAAGATATTTTTTGTAACAGTAAATGGCCATGTAACATTCATGTACAGAGACAAAAAAAAAGCAAGATAGATGAAGCATCAGTAGACCCGCATGACACATTCAAGGTAGCAAAAAGAAAAAGTAACCGCATCCCCTCTTTCGTTAGATCTAGAAAGATATTTCTATATTTTTTAATTCTTAAATTATAAAATATATAAATAAACATTTAATCTATTACCTCCTAAGAGGTAATATGTCATCCTAACCATCTTGATCTACTTAAATAGACGGTCCATAGTTGTTTTGGAGTACTGTAGCAAATCCCAAAGTGTGATATATCAGTATTGCATTCAAGGAATATGTATTCATATTTATGGCTATAAATAAATTTATTAGGAAAGTTCATTTTGTATTTAATCTAATGATACTTATATGATATCATTAATATTGATATCTTTCTATCTATAATTGGTCAAACTTAGAGTTGCATGTTTCTTGGGACATAGGGAGTAAGACCCCTGTGCAACCTCTCAAAGTCTGTTTTTTAGGAAAATATATCATCCAAATATTTTTTCCTTGGAAAAAGAAAGGAATCCAACATTTTAGGTGCGAGCTTGCCCATTTCAACATCAAATATAAATTAGTACTCTGCAGTTTTTGCAGGACAATAACTGCAAGCGTATATAGACATAAATTGGTTATTAGTATTAAAGCATTATGTGCTAAAAGAAGCAAGCTTACAGAGATAAAACAGGTCAGTTCTAAGAAGCTAAGTGCTACTTGTAGCCTGTAGGCGTTTCCTACATAATTAATAAAATACAATGAGTGGAGCAGCACAGACTGTTGAAACAAAAAAAAAAGTGTCATGTAAAATGAGAATGATATAAAATAGCTATCATACCCATAAAGAGGGAACATTGAGTATGAAGGCGCAACCTCTAGGCCAATTGACAGGTAACCATTATCAATAAACCTGCATCAGTTATCCGGCCCGCTAGGGTAATGATCAGCTTCATGTGAAAGCAGACTACATCACATACCACATTATGTTTTATTCCAAAATATGCCATTAAAGAATTTTTACTAGCAACTTAATATCTGAAATAGTTTAAAAATAAAAAAAATTATGAACTAAACAGTATGAAAAATAATTAACAAATTTAAGAACCGAGTAGTACAAATCATTGCGAGAAAGAACAGAATTAACTCATTGTTGTATTCTATATGCAGCTCCAACCAATTTTGTAGAGTCGAGAAACACATGAAATTTTCATTCTGTTATAGGACCACAATATGCAGCTTTACCTTTAGCTCTCACACTTTAGCAGAATCAAGGAACAACAGAGTGCCCATACAAAATTTCTGAATTTCATGTTCAATATGCACCTACTCATGAAGAGTGCCATGGATATACCTACAAATTTTAACGAATGGATCTATTAGGTGGTGAAAGAAGCAAATGCAGCAAGAATAAGGAAGAAATAAGGTCTGGGGACTAAGGTCAACGAGCTTGTAGTCGCAATGGAGACTATGGTAGCTTGGTTATAAGTCGCAATCACTGAAGATAATGGCATCCAAAGATGAATGGAAGTGGCCGAAGCGACTTACGGGTACTCATAGATGGAGATGGCGGCGGTGACCAGATGAGCGAAGAGAAAAAAGAACCCGTTCCTAGGTTGTGTTAATACGAGCTTTTAGCTAGGGGTGGGAAAAAAATACCTGAAACCGAATAACCGAACCGATTTAATCGAAATTGTCGGTTAATTTGGTTTTTGGTTATCGGTTCGGTTAAAGATCTTTTGCAGTTCGGTGATCGGTCAAATGTTCGGTTTTAGTGAGCAATTAACCGAATCACCGATTCAACCGAACATTTGTTTTCTCTTACTCGCGACGTAGGCCTGGCCCAGAGCGTGATCATCCCATGCGGCCCAACAAACGCAGGCCCACACAAACCAAATAAAATCCCCACCCTTCCCCCAAACCCTAGTCGCTGACCACCCCCAGCAGTCCAGCACCGAGCAGCCCCCAGCTTCCAGCTCCTTCCAGTCCTCTGCAGATCTGCGCCGCCATTCACCCACCACTCCACGCGCTCTCTTCCTCACCGTAGCTGCATCCCGGCCGCAGCAGCGCATTGCCTGGTGGCCTGCGCCTCCGTTGCCTTCAACGCCTGCTGCTAGTGCCCGCTCCGCAGGGCTCAGGCGTCGCTCCTGATTCAACTGCTCGTCTGTGTCTAGGTCACACGCTGGCATGCAGGGCAAACCAATCAGCATCAGGCGACTCTGGTGGTGATGGCACTGATGGACACAGCGGCGGCACCAAGCAAGTAGTACTCATCTAGCGTGTTTAGTAATTTGGTATTATCTTCGTGTGCTAGTGTGGTGCTCTTGTGGTATGGAACAAACAGTTGCTATTTGCTTCTTTAATGTATCCATATGAGATTAGAAACTTTCTGTTTCTTGCTGGATTTTGATCATTTGTTAGTTTTTTTCTTGTGAGATGATTTGTAACTAATTATTGTGGTTAACCGATTAACCGAACTGATTTCACCGAAACCAAAATTGGTCGGTTAAGCTTATTCTGAGAGTTAATTCGGTGACCATTTTGCCATAACCGAACTTCTCCATGACCGATATAACCGAACCGATATAACCGAGTTAACCGAATGCCCAGCCCTACTTTTAGCATGTCCAAGGGGACTTGTACTAGTTGATTTGGTTCATGGGATCACTGAATGAATCAGTGGTAGCCACACAGAGAAGTCTGCCCTCTTGTCTTCTCTTGTCTTCAACACCGATTGGTTTGGTGCCATCTCCTTGGTATCACCGAATCAATTGATAATTGCCACACATAAAGTTCTTCTTGCTGCTCGCTGCCTCCTTCAGTCAACGACTGATTCGGTGATTTATCTAGGTCATCACTGAATGGATTGGTGGTGACACAAAGAGCACCATTGGCTTTCCGCCTTCACCAACTAATTTGGTGGTCTTCTTTTTTTTGAGGCAGAAATTTGGTGGTCTTCTTGACCACCATCAAATGGATCAATGCAAAGCTTCAGTGCTTATGTTTGTGTTGATTCTTTGTGGATTTTTATCCAATTTTGTTCCATAATTTTGAACACTTTTCATAGTGATTTGTGATTTGGAAGTCTAAAACTTCATGTCCATAATCATTTGTGTGTTGATCATGTAAAACCCATATGTGATTGTATCAAGCATATTAAACATTTACTTATGAAACATCATGCTATAGCTCTATATAGCTTTTAATTATAAAAGATAGTGTAAAGAAGAATTAGTCATATTAATATTATATTTAATTTTGAAAACCTAAACTCGACGAAACATCATTGATAAACTAAACTTTATGCTTAAAGAAGTCTAACGCATCAAGAACAATATTAAAATGAAGGAGGAGTGCGAGAGGAACTCGCGGAGGTGCTCACCGGCGGCGGAGTTGAAGCACGGAGGATGGCGGGCGGCGCTCCGGTGCAAGATGGATGACGAAGATCGGTGCAGCTTGGCTCGATGATGCTTCTAGTGGCCGCGTCTTGCTCCATGGGACTCCGGTTGCGGCGAATCAGGTCAATGAACGGCGCTAGTGCTCTCGGCTCCAGCGAGCAATGGCATGATTGTTGGAACGAGGCAGGGGCACAGAACAAGGCAAGGGAGGGCAGGAGCCGGGCTGTAGGCATCGGGTCTAAAGTTTGAAGGTGCGGAGCGAGGGCATATGCATGCCGAGGAGTGGTAGGCATGTCTGGCACTGTCCCACCTAGACAAGGGAGGAAGAAAGATGGAGGAGTGGCTCGGGCTCGGGCCTGATGGACTGGGCTTGGCTGGAGCGGAAGGGTCCGTCGTCGCCTTGGCCAGCGTGCTAGCGTGGCTTGGATCAGGCCCAAAAAGGTTTATTCTTTATTCCCCGAAATAATTCCTAGTTGAAAACAAATCCAAATAGTTTCATATATCATTTTTAATCCATGAAACACTAGTATATAGTGGCAGCAATCTGCTATCTCTACAGATACTACCATAACAAAGATGATATTTTGAGATCGCAGAAAAGGCGCGAAGCCAGCTACAGTGATTTGTCAGCGAAGGGTGAAGATCTCGGAGCGCACGAGACTTTTTTGTTATATACTAATCAATTCTTAAGGTAGGGAGTATTTAGTTGACCGATGAAAATATAACATACAATACATTGTTTCGTTTTGATGATCATAGGCAAGACATCAAAGAAACAAAATGTGTTTCGCCAAAAGGAAAAAAAAAAGAAAAAAATGTGTTTGGAAACAGTGAACGGATCGACACGCTACACAAATTAAAACAAACCCAGTGTGTCTACGACTCTAGTAGTTCGCCATGCATGCTCCTTCTAGTCATCGACCTCCTCGTAGACGCCTCCATTGCTGCGGTACCGCTCAAGGGCATCCTCCTCGGCTTCAAGGACCTCGTAGGCGCACCCATGGCTACGGTACTGCTCGAGGATATCCATGTCCCTGTCACGACGCGCGTTGAGCATCCCGGCAATCTTGGTGCACCTGGACACGAAGCGATCTTGGATCTCGGGGCTGAAAGACCTGAACATATCCTTGGTTGGGATGCGGGCAAGACGACCCTCTGACGGTGGGTGCGCCAGCAATGCCTCGATGTATGCTTCGCTAACCCTCATCCGAACCTTATTCGTCTTCCTCGCGGCCGCCGCCGCCGCCGGGACGTTCTCCTCTCCGGCCGCCACCGCCGCCGTGGCTGCAAGCGCAGTGACGGCGACCTCGCCGGCCGCCGACGAATCCGCCATCGTGTCAAGGTCTCGGTCTCCTGGCCGGCGGCGTTGCTGGGTCGTGTGGTGTTGGTCGATGGAGAGTTGGAGACTCGAGAGAGCTGGATATATAAGATGCGTTATATGGCGAGGCTGTGCATGCCGTACGGCCTTTCTCCGACTCGGACACGGCGTCCGAGCAGAGCCTCGCAATAGTCAGGGCCATGTCCGACTCGGACTCAGCTGCCGAGCAGAGCAGAAGCCAACAACCGCCGTCGTGGAAAATGCGTCAGACTTGTTGCTCTCTAATTGGCTGAAAATCAAACGACGCATTAATTTGATGCTGTGGAAACTGGAATGTTCTTCTTTGTCATATGTTAAGAGCGAGTGAGTTACAAACGAGTCCTATATCTCTTCACTATCAAGCGAGAGAAAAAAAAAAGCGTACGTGATGTGAGCTTAATCTTGCATGCTTAGCGCATGAACCAAACGAGTCCGATGATCACTTCACAGTCAAGCAAGGAAAAAACAGTTGGTAGGTTGATGAGCACTAGAAGTTTGCAAATTCAAGGTGCTACAACTTTGAACGAAATCCAGCTTGATAGCTAATTTATTGCTTAGAGTTCAACACTTGTGCTCGGTACCCTGCTCCCTGCACACTCATTTTCATCACTTTTTTTTTGAAGAGTTTAATTTCATACATGTTGGTCACTAGTTTTCTCTTGGAGAGGAGAGAGGGAGAAGCTTTGGTAATGCCGCGCCACGGGCAGTGGCGAAGCTAGAGGCAAATGAAGGAGGGTGCGACAATAATAAAGAGAAAAAGTATATTTACCAAAATATAGAAGTCCATAGTAATATATGTTTTGCATTGCCGTTGCATGAACAAAATAATGTTGACATAAGCAAAATTCATCCATTGACTTCATATCTATCTTCAAAGATATCGATGATTCAATGGCCTGAAAAAAAATGAAAACAAATAAATTACGACTCAATTTTTCAGAGAGGAACAAAGATCTAATGGTAAATTATAATACATCACCTTCAATCTTCATCATCAAATCTACGACCTTGCATTTTCATGAAGCGGCGAACTATTGCCTCATTGGTGACTCTCATCATCAGTTCTTTCTCAACATAGCAAATCAGACAATTGCTCATATATGTATCACCAATACGATTGCGTAAATATGTTTTCACAATCTTCATGGCCGATAAACACCTCTCAACTGTAGCAGTAGTAACAGGTAATACGAGTACAAGCTTTAAAAGTCGATAGACCATTGGATATCGCTCATGTTTTCTAGTTTGTACCATTTTTTGAGAAAGCTCAACAATAGTTTGCATGTTGGAGAACCTATTGTCATCTGTCACATCATTTATGTAGAGGCCAAGCTCATGGCTAAGGTCTCTCAAATTTCCAGAATCAAAATCATGAGGATAAAGCTTTGCTAAGTTCATCAATTTTTCCATATCAAAATCATGAAATGAGTCTCTTGGGCTAAAAGCAGCGGGACAAATAAGCAATTCTGAGCTCGTCTCATTGAAGCGACCATCAAGCTCTTGAATTATCCAATCAATAATATCATTAAAACAATCTACCTGATAGTAGTGGTTATTTGTAATTCCAGACTTGTGCCTGCGCTTCTTCGGATCAACATATTCGTCTTCCATGACCAATTTGCAAATATCATTCTTGTCACAAAATTCATGCACATCATCTAATATTTTACCCCATTTTTCTCTTCTAAACTCATCCAACTGGCATCTAGTTGCTTTCACACATTTAATAGCATTCACTATGTCTTGATCCTTTCGTTGCAGTGCCAATAAACAAGAAACAATAGAAACAATATGCTCTATCTTTTGACTCACTGTATTCAAGCCAACTTTTAAATTCATCGAACCACTCCGGAACAAATCTTCTTGAACCTTCTCCAATCTCTGTCACTGGGAAATTAAATGTGCGAGGTTGACAAGGACCATTATCCAAGTACTTTCTTCTCACCCTCTCTCTGACATTAGGATGGTATTCATCAATTTTCTTTCGTAATCCCGGATCATATTTAATTTCCTCTTCCCAGTTGATATTATTCAAACATGAATTCTGTGCATTGTTACCAGTGTCCGGCTCTGGCGCTTTCCTTTTAAAAAATCTTTCCATCAACTAATCTACAATAGTACAATAGTATACAATAGTCACGACATTTGAGTTTTAATCAATGATTAATGAACTAGTTTAATTTACTAGTTGCGAAGGAAGTAGATGAATTAAAAAATTTTACGCATCGGCTTAATACCTTGATTCTAGACAGACTTGGATGTGTCAGTGGTGCGTGATGCAGACAGCAGATTGCCAGATTGCCGTCTGTGCTTGAGTCCTTCGCATGGGGAGTTGAAGGCGGCGCTCGGCCGCCTCTGCGCAGGCGCGCAGCTGCGCTCAGGCGGTCACGCCGGCACCGGCAATCGGCAGCCCTCGGCTCGGTCGCTCGGAAGGTAGCGCTCAGCCGCTCACGCCGGCGTTTGAGAGCAGCGGAGAGAACTGTCGAACGGAGAAGAAGATCCAGAGGATCGGCGTTGGTCGGCGTTGGACATGGACGTCTGGAAGCGGAAACGGCAGAAATTACGGAGAAGACGAGGGGTCATCGCTCGGGAGACGGGAGCCTCGGACAGGAGCAGACGAGCGGACGCCAGACGGATTCGGCCAGCGGCCTGCTGGGCTTGCGCCTTCGTGGGCCGTCGTTGAGTTGGGGGGTGCAGGATTTTGGGCCTTGGGGGGTGCATATAGGGCCAAAATCTGAGTACTATAACTGAGTTTCATTTTTTTGGGGGGTGCAGCTGCACCCACGGGCTGCTACTGGGCTTCGCCCCTGGCCACGGGGTCATCAATTGGTGGGGCCTTGCTGTGGGGCCAATCTGTAACATGAAGTTTGGAGCTTTGGTCAAGATTGCATCGTGTCAATGCAACCAGCCAGCCAGGTGCGTAGCTAGCATCATTGTTCAAAAAAAAAAAAGGAAAAAAAAGTAGCTAGAGAAGTTGAACGGTTCGTCTCTTGGACGTGCACTTGGTGCTCAGTTATGGTCTCCCAGCACTTGATCAGTTGAACCACCATCGATGACCTCTCTCGATATTCAAAATTAAACCCATTGTTGTATGGTGAGCGCAACGTAACATGGCCATATAGATTCTTTTGGCAGGGAGGTGCCACCCTGCCAGCCACGGTAACAGTAACACACAGCTGCACGGGGCCGATTATGATGGACGTGGGGGCATTCAGATTCAGGGCATTGATTCGACCGGATGGAGTTGCATGCGAGCGCGTTGGATGGAGTTGCATGCGAGCGCGTGGGCTCACCAACAAATGCCTGCCGAGATTGATGGGAAAATGAAGGCAACATTGACTCGCTTGTCTCAACTCACCTCCTACTACCTTGTTGTCCTCACCAATAGGTTGACGAGAGTTACCGTATTAGGGTGTGTTTAGATTGAGAAAAGATTCCCCGAAAATACACTGTTCACCAAAAATATACTGTAGATGAATAGTGTTCTGTGAGTAGGAGTGATGTGATGAATAGTAAAAAGTTGGATAAATAGTGTTTTTTTTGAACTAAACGCACCTTTAATCTTTTTATCAGGCATCCCAGACTGTCAGTAACAGTGTCGGATCAGATGATGGTAAGATAAAAATAAAGTTCCACAGTGGGGTGGCCCTTCATATGTTGAGGGATGTAAATCTGCTCCCCTTTTCTTTGCCATAGGATAGGGATTTCCCCTATTTTTCCTTGTAATAATGACCAAATTATATTGGTTGTAAAATCTCATTCCAAGCAAAGGTCGCTAGAGGCTTGGCGCGACAACTACACGTGCTTTCGCACATGATATTATTTGCAAACCAAAAGCCATCTTCTTTTACGAACTACAAATGCATTAATTGCTTTCATGAGAAATCATAAAAAGCAAATACTTTAAGCAGAAAAATAAAAAAAAAGGTTCAGATATTGGTTGAGATTCGAATGTGCAAGGGATGTTCACTTCATGCAAACGTTGCTCTCTAGCCATGCTTTTTCTTTCATTCTTTCTGTTCGTGTCGTTTTCCAGCGTGACGTCACTTGGGACCCCATGATTAGCTACTCGATACGTCCTGCTATGCTGCCACATCATCGGAACACACGTTTGCGGTGGCTTTGATTGACGACACAAGAGTTCTACACGCCTCATCAACAAGAGCTAATTTCCTTCTGCAAGAGTTTGCTACATGTACCACACACATAAAAAAATGAGAGCATTTAACAATCTTTCTTGTTTAAAGACAAACTAAAGACACTTCTCACATTTCACACCCATTTGAGGTTGCAGCTTTCTTCGTTCATACTGTACTACTACTAGTAGATTCTTAGCACCATATAGACACACGAACACAATTTTTTTTTAAAGACCCCTTTTGAAGAATATAACCAAAAAAAGTTAGAACCATTATTTATCCGGGACCTTCCATTGATCTGCCTCCTAGTACAGGTTAAAAAAAAGTCCCATCCCACAATAAAAAAATAAAAAACAAATCACAAAAAAAGAACTTTTGGAAAAAACAAGTTTTCCGACGTGGCACACCATCTTCTCGTGCTGCCAATGCCAACGCATCCTCTTCACTCCATCTCCAATTCTCCATCGCGTCGTCGTCTGCCTCCCAGCGCTCATCCATCCACCGCCCCACCCATAATAAAAACCTCCGAATCCGCCGCCCTCGCGTGCCCCGTCCTCCTCGTCGCCGGCGGAGCCGCCTCCGCCCACCGCAGCTCGCTGACCGGGCCGGAAGGAGCGCCGCGTCGAGCTTCTCCGCTGCCGCCTGACCCCACCCATCCTAGATTGGAAGCCGCGGCGGCGGCGGCGGCCGGCCATGGCGATCCCGCTCGTGCTCGTCGTGCTCCCCCTCGGCCTGCTCTTCCTCCTCTCCGGCCTCATCGTCAACACCATCCAGGTAGCCAGCCTAGCCTCCCTCCCTCCCATCACGGGGCAACGCTCGATTTGTTTTTCATTTTCCTTTTTCGGCGGCCGGGCTGATCTGATGCGGTGGCTGAGCAAATTAGCTAAAGATTTGATTTCCCCCCCTTCCAAGACATGGGGTCCAGACATTTTTGGTTGATACCTGGATGATGGTTGCATGTTGTAGTTTAATTTAGAGCGATGCGGGTTTTTACTGAAGATTTGATCTTTTGGAGACAGATTGTCAAGGTTGCCTTCTGGGATTTCGTTCGTCCTGATGATTCCATACCCCTTTCCTCACAAAGATGTGTCTTTTAGAGGGAAAGCTGTGTCATTTGGGCTTGATAGTTTTTTGTGCTGATATATGCTTTTGTATTAATATAATTCAGAATTTTCCCTTGACCTTGGTTAAGAATGCTAGATGTACTCAAACTGCCAATTATTACTGGAATGATCAGACACTTAGTGCCATTGATCTGTTAATGACATGAACTGCACAATAAAACACTCACCACTCAACATTTCTTGATCTGATTGTATCCATGCGAAAATTTTCAGGCCATCCTATTTGTGACAATAAGGCCCTTCTCAAAAAGCTTCTACCGGCGGATCAACAGATTCTTGGCCGAGCTGCTGTGGCTTCAGCTGGTTTGGGTTGTGGACTGGTGGGCAGGTGTCAAGGTATGTAGATGTGATCAACAACAAAGTGAACTTTTGTTTCTCGTTACATTTATTGATTAGTTTTCCTTGTTTCTGGGGATACATTAGATGCGAAAGTTGTATTCATGCCATGAGATTGCATCACTTTGTCTGTTTTCTAGTCAACCTTGTATGTGTCTTCTGTCGTCTTTTAGAAAAGTTGTTCAGTGGAGTGCTAGCATTTAAGAACAAGCTGAGTTAAGCAACTATTCAGTGTTACATTATCACAGAATCAGGTAGATGGATATGTCGAACCAAATAAAATGAGTGAAACGGTTTCAAGAACTTAGCACTTAGCTCCCACACATCAAGGTCAGAAAATGCAGTCCAAGGCACAACTGAACTTTTTGGTGGCATTGATAAAGAATGACAACATACCTTGGCTAGAGTTGAGTGTGGGCAAGCCAGCATGGAATTGACACACTATTCAATTCTGTAGCGCTGCCTTTTGGTGAGCTTTCGTTGCATATTCTCTAAACATGGAAATTGTCCATACTAGTGCATGTGCTCATAGGTGTGGCTTGTAAAACTAAAAAGGAAGGTAGTTAACTTTCTTTTCTCTGATGCACTATGGTGGTATACTATTATATAAGAGAGACTAAATTTTGACCTATTGTTTACATAACTGTCTTATGTTGTAAACAATTGGAAACTGACTGATGCTTTTGTTTTTTCATGAGTAAATGTAAATGACCGTACTACTCAAGTGCTTGTGTACAAAATTAATGTTTGAATTGATCTTTACAAAGAAATTATGTTGTTATCTCCTTATCACAATATAAATTGAGTTTATGTTCTGCAGGTACAACTGCATGCTGATGAGGAAACTTACCGATCAATGGGTAAGGATCCAACTTTAAGATTTAGTCTCTCAAATTGCTAATTTTGACATTAACTTCTATCTAGCTTAAAAAATATTAGAGTTGGATTACAAGCTTATCTGAATGATTCTGTAGGTAAAGAGCATGCACTCGTCATCTCAAATCATCGGAGTGATATTGACTGGCTTATTGGATGGATATTGGCACAGGTTGTGATCTCCCATCTTTCTGAACAGCTGTTACAAACCTGTATATTTTATTAACTACGTTTTCTATTCTGTACATGTGTTCAGCGTTCGGGATGCCTTGGAAGTACACTTGCTGTGATGAAAAAGTCATCAAAGTTTCTTCCGGTGAGTTAGCTCATATGTATTTTTCTGTAGCACCTACGATTTATGTTCTGATTGGTTAGTGCCAAATTGTAAAGCGTATGCAGAAAGTTATTTAAGACTTAAATAAGTTTGCAGCATATTTATATTTGGGACTAGAAACTTTCTTGTCTAGTATCAAGAAATTAGGATAGCATATTACATTATCATGTTCTCATTGTAACAGCTGTGGGCTGTAGTTGCTTAAAGATTTGTTCTTGTTGCTATACAACTGCACCAACTGCTAAGTATCAACTAAAGTCTAAAGCTTTACTGAAACTGGTAGGAGTTCTATTTTTTGTGGACTAAGGAGTCTTACTTTATGTTAGCTATTGAGATCCAATGTATAATAACAATTGCTATTACATGGAGTTGACATATGTAGAATATTAGGTAAATCTGGAATAAAATGATAGAGCTAAGACCAGATCTTCATTTGGTAAAAGAAAAAAAGTATATTGCCATGATTATGTTCATTTGAAGGGCGGCTCTGGTGCAGCGGTAGTGTCTTACCGTCTGTAACCAGAAGGTCCAGGGTTCGAGCCCCAGCCTCTGCACTTTGTGCTGGTAAGGCTGTGCGCAGACACCCTTCCCCAGACCTCGCGCAGTGCGGGAGCCTACGACACTGGGTACACCCTTTTTCATGATTATGTTCATTTATGTAGAGGTTAACTGATATTTATGTCAGTATCCCTTTATGTTTATAAGGCATTTGTGCACAAGCAGCTACTGAAGCAAACATTTCAGCTTTCAGATCCTGCTTTTTTTTTTTGGGCGGGGGGGGGGGGGGGTGTGTGTTAAATTTATCATCTCTGCTCCAGTGAATGGCACATGTTTTGATGTCCTGTAAGTTATCTTTATGACTTCCTGCAGGTTATTGGCTGGTCCATGTGGTTTGCAGAATACCTCTTTTTAGAGAGGAGCTGGGCAAAGGATGAAAAGACACTAAAGGTACCTCTCCACCTTTTATGTACAAGGAATTCTAGTTTTTTTTTTTTCACCTAGTGATCTTGTTCAATGTTGGTTACAGTGGGGCCTCCAAAGATTGAAAGATTTCCCTAGACCATTTTGGCTAGCCCTTTTCGTTGAGGGTACTCGCTTTACTCCAGCAAAGCTTCTCGCAGCTCAAGAGTATGCAGCTTCACAGGGCTTACCAGCTCCGCGAAATGTGCTTATTCCACGCACCAAGGTACTTCACTGTTCCCTTTGAATTTTGAAATGATTAACATCAGTACAACACGATGTCGCCAACTTAGGCTTCTGTTGTATTGCACATAGCAGATGTAACATATGATTCTAATTTTAAAACATACTCCCCAAAACTACATTGTTCGTTTGATTTGAAGTAACTTTTTTGTCCGTTTGTTCACAAAATACATTCCTCACAATGTTTTCAATATAAGTACAATAACTGTCAGCAGTTTGCCGCATATTATATGTGCATGGCTGCTGGTTAAACTAATAACATATCTGTTCGCACCAGTTGTTTATGGCGACTAGAAAGGAAAAAAAATGCAGCCTTTTGTACAATAATGAAACGATGACACAACTGCAATCTCAAAAGCTAAAATGCTAATCTTCAGGTTCTAACAGAAACATTTTTGGAGCAGTATTTTTGGGAGCATGTGGATTTAGTATGGAAAGTAATAACTAATGAGTACTTCCTTGATTTTATGGAATAGCTAATTAATATATTGTTGGCAGCTATGGACAATAGTTATCAAGGAACATTGGTTGTATCATACACTTGCCTCGTATTTATGGCACTACTTTAATATGTTGTGCAATAAAATTATGTATTGATATCTCTTGTGGAAAATTCCAGGGATTCGTATCTGCTGTGAGTATTATGCGAGATTTTGTTCCAGCCATTTATGACACAACTGTAATAGTTCCAAAAGATTCACCTCAACCAACAATGCTTCGGATTTTGAAAGGACAGCCATCAGTGGTAAGTTTGCTACCTCAATGAATATCTGATGGCATACCAGTATACCACTATGGAAATAGAGTGACACCAACTAAACTCTAAATTGAGTTGATTATTTTTCACTATCGCTGAAGTGTCTTATAATCAAATTGGACATAATATGTCATACTTAATATGATGTTAGACAAATTTACAACTTTTTCCCATCTCTAGATACATGTTCGCATGAAACGCCATGCAATGAGTGAGATGCCAAAGTCAGATGAGGATGTTTCAAAGTGGTGCAAAGACATCTTTGTAGCTAAGGTACTGAACTATATGTAGTTATTTTCAGATGTGTTTTGGTTGGAGCTTGTTGACAGTTAAGTGCGTCATTTATTATTCGACAAATTAATTCTTAAGTACATGCCATTTGTCTCCCCTTTTTCACTACAGGATGCCTTACTGGATAAGCATTTGGCAACAGGCACATTTGATGAGGAGATTAGACCAATTGGCCGTCCTGTGAAATCATTGCTGGTAAAACTCCAATGCAATATCTCGTTATACTAATATAATCTGCAACAGCATGACCACCAGCGATGGCAACCTGAAATAGCTAAAGATGATTATAGTCTTCTGAACAAGAAACAGTTGGTCTTCCTGCCATGGGATTTGTGCAAATGTGTTAGTAGCAGGGTCCTTTTGCTGGTGGGCCAGGCTACCTATGTCAATCTTGAATAATGTGGTATCTTGGTGCAATCGATGCACAACCCTGCACTGGTTTTTAAGCCGCCTAATCATCACCTAGGCAATGAGGGCGGCTGGATTCGGGGCGCATGAGTTACGACCAACAGATCAGCAAAAAGAATTCGGGAGGGAGAAGAGAGAAAGAAGTCGCTGCCATCTGTGGCATGGTCGATCTGGAAGGGGGCGGCAGCTGCAGTCAATCTGAGGGAACAGAGCAGTGAGGAAATGGAAGGGAAACAGTCAGGGCATCAGCAGCACATCTGGAGAATGAGGGAGGGAGAGAGAACAGGAGGCGAGAGGTGCCGAGAGGGAGTGTGACTCACACAAGAGGCGGAGGGGGGCGGCAGTGCTTGTGGCCAGGATGGATGGAATCAGGGGAACTGTACATATAGGTCATGTGGAGGGGCATATGGGTTGGCTGGTAGACTGGGCCAGGGCCACTTATTTGTTGTCGTCATACTTTTCCTTTTTCTTCATCTGGTATCACGTCTCCTTGTCATGTGTTATAACAGCCTAGGCAATTGAACTTGGGTTGGCTTGCCATGCTTTACCTTATCACCTTAAGAACCGTGCCCTGTGCAACCAAGCAAAATGAAGTGTCAGTACTTAGTAGTGGCCTTCAGAATTAACGTCTGTCCCAGACTGAATTGGCAGCTGTGGTCGGCGACTAGTTTCGGGTTTGGGGCCAGAGGAGGTTGCTGCTGTCCCATGTTTTACTATTACTGCCGTGTGGAAACTTCTGGCGGTTGTTGCATTTTTGCTAGAAACTCTTCTTTTGGTACTCAAATTGCGAAAGTTAGTTAGCCATTTTATAGGTCAATAGCTTTGCTTTAGCCAAATTGACATGCCATTTTTAAATGTCTTTAACAGCTTTTTCTCAATAGAATGCGTTAGCAGTCTCACATGTCATGGCAACCAACTGATTTCCTATTTCTCCTGATGGAACAGGTGACCCTGTTTTGGGCATGCCTCCTTTTATTTGGTGCCATCGAGTTCTTCAAGTGGACGAAACTCCTATCTTCATGGAGAGGAGTAGCATTCACCGCTGTGGGGATGGCCCTCGTGACTGGGGTCATGCATGTGTTCATCATGTTCTCCCAGGCAGAGCGGTCAAGCTCAGCCAGGGCAGCACGCAGCCGAGTGAAGAAAGATTGATAGCAGCTGCAGATTAAATTCATAGACACCAAATTTGATGTACTCAACAGGAAGTGTATTCTTGTATTTTGTATGCAGGAAGGAGTTGTTTTCTTGTTTCTTTTTTCTGTTTTGCAGCGGAACTGTAGGACATGAATCTGTTGATGCTTTTACACCTTCCCTCCATTGGAAACCTCCAGCGATTTGTGGAGTACTTAAGCTTTGCATCTTGTGCACAGTGTTGTTGCAGTCAGGTATGGCAGTCTCATTTTGGCATGGACAGTGTTCTGTTGGAGTCCTGCTCATCCCACTGCAGGGGTTTTTAACCTTGTGCGGGTTTAGTTTACCTAACCGTGTACTAAAAGCATGATTTTTGGACGGCTTTTTAGGCATTGCAACGTTCTGAGTTTTATATAAACGCCGCAACCCCTGATGCGAGATCATCACATAACAAAACAGATTATTAGTATTGTATCCCCACTGAAGGTTCAGGGCAGAAGTGATGACGTAGCCAGCCAGCTTCTTGAACAGTGTCCTGACTTTTTGATGAGACCACCGCTCAAATTGTTAGTTTGGATTTGGCAGGCCAAGCACATGAATATGATCCTTGCAAGCCTGAACATGGAGCGTGCATTGCAAGTTGCAGTGCAGGATGGAAGCGGACCATATATCATGGTGAGCGATGGCGTAGGTTGGTTCAGAGTTGCTCAACCTGAAACCATCACAAATCAGCTGAACCAAAAGTGGCTACCGTTCTCGTCAGGTGCGGCAGCATCATGGCCCAACATCGTACAAACCATTTCAACGAAGTGGTCGTTATACAATTGAGATATAGAATGTTCAGGTAACACGTTTTTATTAAAAAAATATAGAAAAACAACTTGATGGATATCATCTATACACAACATAATATGAATAGAAGATACAATCTCTACATTCCGTGAAAGGCTGTTATCATGTTTATGCATGGTAACTAGACAAGATGTCATTTGCAATATTCTTGGCATCAATTGCAATACCGGCAAGTCCTCTCTTTGCCAAACCAGCACAATAGAGCCCATTTGCACCCTTCCAGTGATTTGGGAATTGTTTCTTCGGCAATCCGTCATTATTCAACATGCTTTCACCATTCTGAAATCATTATTAAAAAAATAAAAGATTTGTTAAATCGTGAATGACACACTTCTTTTATAAATTAATTTAGTTGCACGGTAAGGCCAAACATTGATGTTGCTACCTTGAGCCACGTATTTGCGGTGCTTTTGTATCCAGTAGCAAACAAGATGGCATCAAAAGCGCCTTTCTTCCCACCTTCAAATTCAACTATGTTGCCTTTGATTTTGGAAATATTTCCAAGCACCTGAATAGATAAAGAACTTGAATAAATTTATGAAGAACAATTATTGTATATATGTCAGAAGAGGAAGTATGCTTACTTGGATAGTGCCATTCTTAATTAGATCAACAGTCCCAACATCAATGACTGCAGATCGGCCGGTTTCAGCCTTAAGGAGAAGAGGACCTACTTTTGGCCTCACAATGCCATGCCTTGACATGTCACCAAAGATAAAATTTGACATCCTCACAATAAGATCATCCACAACACTCACAGGTATCTTTTGGACCAAAGTCATGCCCAACCGTATTATTTCTTTTGTCACCACATGTACCTGTAAGTGCACAACATGTCAAACACAAACATAGACATGTCTATGTACAAAGAATATTTTGTCCTTTTAGAAGCACCCTACATTTTCCTCATGCTTAGGGTATATATACCATTGTCCTTTATAATTTTTTATAGATTTCTTAAATCACTTTTATCAATGCTTCTTTTACCTCAAATTATGAACTTTTCCAAAAAAAAAATTCACTAAAATCACATATGTGCTTTTTAAATGCAAAAGAAACTACAAACTTACCGGGCTCCGAACAACAATAGATGTGTTGGCACCATGAGATGCAAGGTCGTAAGCGATCTCCATTCCAGAGTTGCCACACCCGACCACTAGTACATTTTTTCCTGAGTAGGTAGCACCTGATTTGTATCTTGATGAGTGGATAACATCTCCAGCAAAGCCACGCAACCCAGGGATCACTGGAATGTTCTCTGCACTATTCTCGCCACTTGCCACGACAAGAAACCTAGCCGTGTACCTAATAACCACCGAGGTTTTCGAGTCCCGTGCCACGCTAAACCAACACTTTCGACATTCATCATATGAGCATGACTCGATGGCAGTATGATACCTCGGTCGGATGTTGAAACACTCAATGTAATTGTCTATGTACTTTACAAACTGATCCTTTGGGATGTAGGTTGGGGCATCTTTCGGGTATGACATGTGGGGCAACTCACAGAACTCCTTGGCAAGGTGTAGCTTAAGCCGGTCGTAGGCGCGGTTGCGCCACAATGATGCACTACAATCCTCACGCTCAACGATGATATAAGGGACACTAAGTCGGGAGAGGCATGCCGCCGTTGCAAGGCCTGCCGGGCCTGCACCAACGATGAGGACTACAGTCTGGTCTTCCATTGTGGACAAGAGAACTGCTGATGTTGTGGGGGTAGAGATGAGAAGGTAGAACTTGGGGAAATGGCGATTTGTGTTTGATTGATGGATTGTGTGCTGTGAGGAGTATATATATCGACTTCGACGCGTAAATTGCACTTTGACTGAAATGAGAACACAGTTGGTGTCAAATTTGGTAAAACTGTGTTGAAGGACAATGCATAGTATGGATGCTGTGTGTCCTTGTGAAACGATGTTGGATGAATTGTGACCCTTTGGAAAAATATTTCTTTATCTAATATGGCTATTGGTCAAAGAAATATTTATCTGTTGTGTACGTGTTTCAATAAATATGGTACAATTATGGAATCATAAAATAACAAAGAGGAGTAACTTGCTGCACCCATTTGGTGTACATTTTATCCTCCACTTAGATCTTCACCATAATAGGTGCTTGGAATTTGGAAAACAGACGCAGAGAAGAAAACATTAATATAACAAGAATACTTTATTTGAGAAAGTAAAAGTTGGTACTTGGTACTACTGGTTCCTTTAACTTATATATGTAGTTTAAGCATATATTTCTTGAAAGTGGAGCAGAAATAATACTGAACAAGCGAGAATGTATCATTTTTAACCCACCAATGAGGAAAATCGAGGTTCGTCCGGGAAGGTAGTAGGTAGCCATGAAGGGTGACATAATCAATCTACACCAAATTTTTTGGGTGTGGCTGGGACATGCTTGTCTAGTTAAAAAAAAAACAGAATTTCTACATAATTAGCTGGTTATTAAAATGAAGGGAAAGGAGGTAGAACATAGCCTATTACCAAATTTTTTGGGTGTGGCTGGGCCATGCTTGTCTAGTTAAAAAAAAAAGAATTTCTACATAATTAGCTGGTTATTAAAATGAAGGTAAAGGAGGTAGAACATAGCCTATTTTATTTATTTTTCCGAGAACGTACTTAGAGGCTAAAATTTCTATTGGGTGAAATTGCATTGAGTCAGTCACCAGCCTCTAATTTACACACTTCTCAAAAATGGTAAAAAATTCATAAATCTCAACTACAGCAAGGAACTAAGAGTGTGTTTAGTTTAAACGTTTAATTAAGGATTACATTGGTCCGTCATCTTCTCGCTCACTTTTTTGTTTGGTTGATTTGTGGATTGCATCCTTAGACCAAAAAGACCCTAAAATCCACATGGTCAGAGCATCTCATTATTACTGCGTAGTTCTTTAGCTGCAGGTAGAATTCTAGAAGGTCCTCGGCAATGGCGGGTTGGGGAATGGCCCATTGAGCACCCCATGGGAGATGGCCGCATATGCCTTCTCCCGTTCTCTGTACCAGCTAGCGAAGGCTATCGGGTCTCCCCCATATCTTCACTGTCTTGTTGCACACATTGTCCGTGTGGTATGCATGGCTGCTCATCACCACCGCAACATGCTGCAAGGGGGTCACCGATGCCAAACTTGTGTGGGTCGTCCTTGATGAACTCCATGGCCAGTGGCAGAGGACGATTTTTTTTTTAAAGTATGGCAACATCGACAGAATAGACGGCACAAAAATATTCGAATCAAAGTAGGCGAACCAAAACACATAAGAAAACAAAGACTAAATAATTTTGTGTGATTTACAGCCAAATTTTTCTTTGGCGAACTGCAATCCATACCTTTCCATTTGGCCTTTCCTTTCCCTTCCCATTTGAATCCATGTAAGAATGTAAGACGTATGCGTGCTCATGTGCTTGACTGCTCAGGGGTCATGGTCTTCCGCTTGCCAGCGGTTGCATCCTGCATACCCACCACTGGACGTCGCACACCACCAACAAAAACAGTTGAAGGGCATACAGGCCCACACACGCACCACAGCTCTATAACGGTTTGACGACAACCTTTTCTTCTTCCCGCCCGCAGCCTAAATTTTGTACATAATGGAATAATTATAATTTCAGATGTTGCTACAATTGCCATTGTTCCTATATCCGCATATTTTTTTTGGGAGTTAAAAGAAGGCCACGAATTCATCATTACCTCCTTGTACAAATGTTTTAACCCATTAGGATCATTTTGGATCAAATCCCTTTATTATATTCTAAGGCATAACTTTATCATATGCCTTTTCCAAGTCTATCTTATAAATATCACTCCTTTTTTTTTGTGTGTGAAGCTCATGTATTGTTTCATGAAGATCCAATTCACCCTCCATAATATTTCTATCTGGCGAAAAGGCCATTTGTCCCTGAGTCGAAGGCAACACCTAGATACATTCCGAATAGAGAAATTATACTTATTTATTTTGGAGCACCGAGGTATTTATAGGCGTCGAGGTCAGTACATTTTTCCAACCATCATCCCTCACACTGACAGCATGCTGGCCCGATCATTATATTCTCTCGTCAAATGGGCCATTTTTTTCTTTTTGTAACACTAGGCTTTAATAAAACTCTAGCGGGAATCCTGGAGACGTATTTATTTTTGCCTCCTCTTCCACAATTTTGGAGCACCGAGGTATTTATAGGCGTCGAGGTCAGTACATTTTTCCAACCATCATCCCTCACACTGACAGCTTGCAGCCTCCTCGGCGCTGCTGCTGCAGATCGTCATAGCGTCGTCGACGTTGCTTCTGCTGGTGCTCATCTCCTCCTCCGCCATACCACCACCGATAGGGCTGGACAACTGTACCACCACCTGTGGGGGTGTGGAGGTACCATACCCCTTCGGCCTAGGCCCGCCGCGCTGCTACTTGCCGGGCTTCAACCTCACCTGCGACGAGAGCCGGCCCGGTCGCCCACGGCTCCTCCTCGACGGTGGCCTCCGGGTTGTCGACATCTCCATCGCCAACCACAGTGTCACCGTTGCTCACACCGGCGGCAGCGTTAACATCACCTCTCGCGCCGTCGGCCCCCCTCTTCCGGCGCACTACTACATGCTGTCCCGCCGTAACGAGCTGGTCCTCGTCGGCTGCAACGTGCAGGTCATGCTTGTCGGGTCCCAGGGAGACCACACCGAACAAATCATCAGCGGCTGCGCCTCCTTCTGCAACGACTTGGACTACAATTCAAGGTGGTTAATATCGGGCCCTGGAGTCTGCTTTGGCATCGGGTGTTGCCAGGCGGCCATCTCCGACTCGAGCAAGCACTGGGGGGCACACTATTGGCAGTTCGACCTCAACACCAGCGGCGTGCCAGCTATTGGAAAAGCAGAGAGGGACCCTGATGGTGTCATGGCGTTCGTCGCACAGGAGGGGTGGTTCGACAGGGTGGTGGCTGTCAAGATCTTGTTGTCAGGGCCAAGTCCAACTACAGCTGGGCTGGATGTCCCCGTTGTTTTAGACTGGATGGTTCCAGTCAATGATGATCCGGTCGACGGTGACGATTGCTCCAACAAAACAGCCAGCACCGTCTGCAGGAGCAGTCACAGCATGTGCTTTTGGGGTTACGGACGAACCGCCTTGTGCATGTGCGAGCCAGGCTACGAGGGCAACCCTTACATCATGGACGGATGCCAAGGTTAGTTGTTGTTAGTTATTCACAACCCTACTTACTGTACTGTACCTGTACTTCATTCAGTTCATCGTTTGTTTTGGTGATGCATCTAACGTTAACGTGTAGACATCAACGAGTGCGAGAACCCAGAGGAGAGTGGGTGCTTCGGCAAATGTACCAACACGCCCGGGCATTTCGATTGCAGGTGCCCGCATGGAACCCACGGAAACCACACCATTCCCAACGGCTGTAGGACCAACACAGGTCAGTTAATTATTTTCCACGCTGTTTCAAATACTAGTCCTAGTTAATTAAAAGGAATTGGTCAATTTCAATCTCTCCCTATTATTCTTATGATATGAACCTCATTGATTAAGACCACCCCAGTTAGGTTTCTATCTTCTTGGTAAAGAGCATGAAAAATGAAATTAGGCCACACAGAGGGTTACGCCAGTCAACTGTTTAGTACCAATGTCTTTCTTTTTAGAAAGTGGAAGTTCTATAAGTTTCAAAAACTCTTCCGGGCCTCTGTCTAATAAGGATACCTCCAGCCATACAAAAATAGAGAGAGATACTAATGACACTTAACGCATTGACTAGACCGCCACCTATGTGGCCTCCTATACAAAGAACTCTTTCTTCATCCGGCACCAAACATTGATAAGTCGCTAACACCAAATCTTGACAAGTAGACTTACGTAGAATAGCACATGTAGTATGAAACTAATGGATAAGTGACTTCAAAGCGAAACAAGTAGATACCAAGTAGCCAAAACATATTCGACATATCATGCGGGTGATAAATGCCTGATCCTGCCTGAATAATGGACCACACAGAATGGGCAAAATGTCATTACAAAATTGTAACACCCCGAAATCCACAAACAATCCATAAACACCAACCAACAACGGCTGAACTTCAATAAATATAAAATTTAGCAGCATTTCCTTTGTATATATAAGCAACACGGAAGCAATAACAAGGATATAAATCATATAAGTACCACACTTGCATAATCATCATCCTAGACAATACGAGTCAACTAGAATAAGAGTTTAACAACCACACTACATTTTATGCATAAGCCTTGAGTCTTAAAAACAAAACATTTATTAAGATTAAAACAAACGGGGTCTATGAATGGTGAAATGTGACGTGGAGCTAATCCCTCTTTCCCCGTCTAGCAATCATCAAGAACCTGTAAAGAGTAATGTAGGGGTGAGATAAAAAATCTCAGCAAACAAATTTGTTCTGACAAGCTAGTTAGACCTCAATTTTTATTAAGCATAGGTTTAAAATACCAAGAGTTTGACTTCACCAAAACCACAACGATAATAGTTAAGAAACAAAAAATATCCAATGCTGCATAAAAAAACCACTTAACCTCCAATATAACATATTATGTTATTCACTTTCATGCAAAAGAAACGCACATGGATGCAATGTCATTATCACTTTTATATGGCATGCCCCTCGGGCAACACACGATGTGTACCGGTACAATTGCAACCATAGGATTGCAATAAACTTCAATGCGAATGAGATGACATGCTCATAATATGCCTCATATCTCATAATGAGAAATGAAATCTCCACAACCTCAACTTCATTTATAATAGAGATATGACAATAAACCTCAAGTGACTATATAATGAACAAGGCATAAATATCCTCCATTTAGCATAAATATTCAGATAGTAATTAAAGTGGTATGGTTCTAAATATCAAAGTTTAAGTGATCA
>JACEFO010002092.1:0-22682 GCA_015342445.1 Digitaria exilis | reverse complement strand
TTTGTAGAAAATATGTGCAACATTTATCTTTAAATAATTAATTATAAAAACTAGATCTAAATATCTATCTAATAATATTTATATTGTACCATAATTTTTAATATATTTATATATAATTGACCGAAGAGTTTTTTCGAGAAGTGAGAAAGACACTTGTTTTGGGACGGAGGGGGCAGTTGATTCTTGAGCCGGCACAAAAGAGGCGCCTTGATATACTGTCAGTGGAGTACCACCGGAGTACCGGACGTTTCCCCAGTTTCCAGGCGTTCAAGCAAGCAAGAGGCGCGAACTTGCACCGTCCCCATCCGCTTAGCTTCATTGCGCAAGGTTACCCAACAAAAACGAAACGGGCTCGCCTGAATCTGGTAGTAGCTGACACCACCAAGCACGGCTTTCTGTTGGCGTTTTCACAGTGCGCAAGCAAGGAGCAGAGCAGCCCGGGCCTCAGTGGCTTAGTGTTTAGCTAAAAGGAGTTAACCTGCACAGGATTTCCCAGCTGAAAAAAATCGGCCCTGTTGAAAATTTTGATCATTGCAGGTAAGCTTTAACCGCTCTGTCAATGATGCAACCTCTGGATTTTTTTCTCTCTGTACTAGTGGATAAGAAAGCAGCTTCATTTGATTAATTCATGGCTTTTTGTTTTCTGGCCATTTCGTGTGTACACACTTGCACCTACTTCCCTGTATAAATAGGGATCACCAGAGATGGCTGCAGCAGAGGTGCCAAGTCTCTCTCAGAGTTCATTCGCTCTCTCATCACCTGCAGTCTCAGGTTCTTGCTCTCATCACTCTCTTTTCAGTGTTTGCATCTCTTGGTTCAGATTTTCAGACTGCTACCCCGAAGTTATTTTTCAGTCAGAGAAGCAAAATGAGAGATCTTTATGAGCTTCGGGGTAGTTTGTCCACTCCAGCCATCCGATTCACTCTAGCGTCTGTTCAGAGTGTATCTTTTTGTGAAATTGATTGGTTGTTGTTGATCCTATACAAGTTCGAGACGTTGCCACCTAATTTTATGATTCAACGACGCAATTTCGAGACGCTGCCACCTAATCTGACGATTCAACAACACAAATTGCAGAGAAACACAACATAAAAATAAGATATTTTTTCTGAATAAAAATCCAACCTTTACTAGTCAAAAACTTCCCTGAAAAGTCAAACCGACACGGCCATGGAACCGTGACCGTCGAGAATTCCGGCGATTAATAAATCCATCTCCCCCCGCCGGCGGGAGCAAGTCGTGATCGATTCCACAGTTGGTGACGGGAGGATAGGAGGAGATGGACGGGGAGCAGGCTGCGCGGTGGGCGGCGGCGCAGGAGGAGGTACCCGTCGGCGTCGACCTCGTCGCGGCGGCGCTGCGGCAGCTGGAGTTCCTCGCGGCGGTGGACCGCCGCCGGTGGCTCTACGAGGGCCCTCTGCTCGACCGGGCCATACGCAGGTACGGATGACGCGCGAAATATCTTCTCTCTTTTGTTAATATTTTTTTCCTTCCCCTTGGCTTTTCGCTATTCGAGAAGGCAAGGGACTGTTGATTCTTTTCTAGTGGTTGTCGTCGGACTGCTAATCTTGTAGGGCCATAGATTAATCATCTTTGGAAAATTATGAGATGGAAAACTGCTCAAACTTGATTGAAGTTTATTTTCTTCCGGGAAGTTAAAAATCTGGATTGAGATCGCTAGTTAAGAAAACAAACTATTGATTGCAAGTTCCCTTTGTTATGGATTGTAACAATCTTGATGGAAAATTGGAAATAGTTAGTTCGATAACAAATTCTTGATTGCAAGTTTCTTTTCTTCTGGGAAAGTAATAATCTTGATGGAAATCTGTTGTTAGATAACAAGTGCTGAAGGGAGTACAGGCGCCTGAACTTCAGTTTTGGGGTTAGAATTCAGACTACAGCTGGGAGCCTGGGACCAATTCCAAATACTGTTGTTTGTAGTTTTCTCCTTACCTGGGAGATATTTAGTTTCAAATAATGCACTTCCCACATAGAAGTTACTGTCATGTTGTATCACTAATGGTTCCATGATTTGATAGTTTAACTATGAAATTCTTTCTTCTGCTCTTGATAACAGAAAAAAGTGCTCTGATTCATGTCCTGAGATGTTTATCATTTGACCTTTCTCTGTTTCGTTGCCATTCTAGGTACAAAGCTTGTTGGCTTCCCCTTCTTGCAAAGCACACAAATGCTCCTGTTGTGGATGGACCATTGGTTGTTCCTCTTGATTGTGAGTGGATCTGGCACTGCCATCGCCTTAACCCGGTATGCATCCACAAAGATAATCCCCCCTAATTCCCTGGGCAAATTTGGTACTTCAACTGGATGGAATGATCTGAACACCACATTAGACACCCACCTGCATTTTTTGTTCTATATGAGATATGAATGTATTCAGAAAAGTAATTGTCCAATTGCACATATTTCAGGTCCAGTACCTAAGGGACTGCAAGAAAGTATATGGCAGAATACTGAACAATGACAATGTTGAGTCGTCCACTGGAACAAAATCAAAGATTCAATCACAGAAAATTTGGAAAGAGTTGTATCCTGAAGAGCCCTTTGAATTAGAGTACTCAAGTTCTTCTGAAACTACCATGGATGTGAACCCTGGAGCCACGGATGGCATTTCCTATGATTTGGTATCAGCCGTTAAGAGACAATCTTCCTTCTATTATCAGGTAATTAAACAGATTTGCTCCACTATATGCTATGTGCCTCTGTGATACAGTGTTTCTGATTGCACAATAAATCACAAAAATTGCAATTTTTATTTTAACTTCATATAATTGAGATATAATTCACCTTTTGAATGGTATAAATTATTTTATAATATGTGCATCAGATAAAGGATCTGTCCAGGAAATCAGAAAGTTTTCCTTTTTCTTGGCAGGTTGGAATACCAACCATGCATGATCAGCGTTTTCTTGTTGAAGCATTAGCTCGATACAAGGGGTTTCTATATTTGATCAAGATGAATCAGGAGAAAGGAGTTCAGCGCTTCCGTGTACCGACCTACGATGTGGATCTCATGTGCACACTCATCAGCTTCATCCTGCTAGGTACTGCAAAGATATGTTGAAGCTTCTTGGAAAAGTTCTGGAGCATGATGACACTGACGCTGATAGATCTGAAGGGAAGAAGCTTTGATGTCGGATTCACCGAGACTACTGAACAGTTTGAAGGTACCTTTGGTGTAAGATATTGGAAGGCTGGATGTATGTACCGTGGCAACACGCCATCTCCTGTGACATCCACTCCTCATATATTCAATGCTGTGGGTGTTAATGGGTCTGACACCTATAAAGTCCAGAAGGGTCTTAATGTTCTTAATATTACATTTGTAGAGGTATGTACTCTATTCTTTAAGTAACAGTTAGTACAAAGTAAATAATTTTAGCTCAAGAAGTTAAAATGTCTGATCTGACAATACAATTCAAAATTATGCATGTTATACTAGCAACTACCAGTTTCTGAACAGATAATTGATATGATAATGAAGCTACCGATTCCTCTGCTAAGATGTTTCTACTAAATTTATCATTGGACTTGAACATCTCCCTTTTGTGCAGTTATATTTGCAAATTGTGGATATCAAGAATTTGCCATCTGCAATCCCAAAGGAAACGTATATGTATGGTTCACCAAGAATCAATCAGATATGTTTATTTGTGATGGCGGCAGGTTGGATATTTCAACAGTTACAGGGAAGGACTGGAGCTGTTTTACAGTGTGAACCTACTGGAGAACTCATTCTAACAGTAATGGTTGATCAGGCATCTAAGAAACCAGAACCAATTGGTAAATTTTCAATCCCATTGCAGGATCTGACAGGACCGGACTCAAAGCTGTCCTTTGAAAGGTGGTTTGAACTGAAAGCTCATGGTGGGCATGCCACTTCCCCTCCTGTTAGTCTCCGTGTTGCAGCCTCTGCTACTGTCCCATCTAGTGCTCAAAAGTGTTTAGAATGGTCACGACAGAGCCTTTCTCTCTCAAGTCATGTCTTTTGCCGCATTCAATCAAGGATCAGAAGATGGGCAGCTGGACACGTTTCGTGTATGATTGTGGAACCGAGGTTATCCGTCTTCAAATAAGGTAATTTTCTTGGAATTCTTTGTCTGCTATAACAGATTTGTGGAACTGTATGCGAAGAAATGCATTTGATGCTGAGGCACCACTATACTGCCACATAGTAATGTTGTTTTCCTTTCTGCTTAGTTTCATATGGCTTTGCTGTCTATTCATGACATCTTCTTGATGAGGTTAAGTATGCAAAGTTACAAAGTGGTAGTTGCAGTAGGATCTTATTGTCAGCTTATGAATAAATCTATAACTATTCATTCAGATCAGATCTACAATTGATTTTGTTAGGAGTCTGGAAGGACTTCAGTAGGTAATATTGTTCAAATTGATTATAGAACAGTATGTCAAGTGTAATAATGTGTTCTTGGTAATGGGGACTGAGACTTGAAACAAGTTCCAGATGCCTACCCTGTTTATCAAATCCCAGATCAAGCAGTGTAAAAGGAAACTCTTCCTATAAAAAAGAACAGTTTGTCAATTTACTAGTAATCAGAATCATACTAACAAATGAGGCTAATGAGTAATGTAATGACCTATATCTCAGAGAGCACAAGGTAAAGAAGGCTATGGCTTGCAATCGGGAACTGATTGGAGTATTGAAGTCACCAAAAGAGCAACTTCAGCTAGCAGAGTTCAAAGAAAACAAGTGGACACTGAAAATTTCAAACTTGTCGATCAGTGATAGCACCGATGGCAGTATGCTTGACTGTAAAGATGACAACCAACTGGTAAGCATATTTCAAGCTCAATTCACGGGATGGAAACTATCTAGTATTCATGTAGTGAACTTAAACTTTATTTGTTGAACAAATCAGATCAAGCTCTACCGGGGAAGGAAACTTGAATACGAACGCAATTGCTGCAAATGTCACTCCGAGGATGACTCAGCTGTCACCGCTGTTAAGTTCTGTGCTGAGTACCCATATGGCAAAGCTGTGGCATTGCTGGACAAAGAATCTAAGTTGATCACGGTAAACTTATTTTTTAGTATCATTTCAGGAGCCTGAATTTTCTTCTTCCTTCTAACATAAGCATGTTTGTCATCTTAGGTGAACGAGGATGGGTTCCTACTTCCATGGATCACGATATCATTCCTGTGCATGGAAGCCGACGGCGAAGATGATGTGAAATTCATCAGTGGTGCAATGGATCAAAAGGTTGCAGAGTCTGAATCTGACACAGCCATGGTTTCAGAGACAGAGACCCTTGAAGTAGGGAGTGCAGCAGTAGTACCTGCGCAATGTGGCACTTGCAGCACAGCGTTCGATGGTGAAAAGGTCATGGCGGCAGGATGCAAGTCTGACCATGATAGTTCTGAAGCTTGCCAAGTGGCCATTGCAAGTTGTGAGAATGGCCATGCCGACTCTGCTGGTGTTGGGGCTGGCTACGGCGGCAGCTGTGGACCAGTGGTGGTTGAAGAGTTCAAGGTCGACAATGCTAAATCCGGAGGTTGTGGTTCGGGATGTGGTGGTGGCTGCAGTGGTGGGAGAGTCAGTGACACCTTGGTCAGAGCAAGCACCACGGCTGGTGAGGGTCAGGCTAAGTCAGCTGGCTGTGGCTCAGGTTGTGGCGGTGGCTGCGGTAGCGGTATGGTCATTGGAGGATCCAAGACGAGCCATGCCAAGTCTAGTGGGTGCGGTTCCGGGTGTGGTGGTGGTTGTGGTGGCGGCATGGTCATTGAGGGCTCCAAGACAAGCCATGCCAATGCTGGTGGGTGCGGTTCCGGCTGCGGTGGTGGCTGTGGCAGCGGCATGGTCATTGAGGGCTCCAAGACAGGCCAGGCCAAGGCTGGTGGGTGCGGTTCCGGCTGCGGTGGTGGCTGTGGTGGCGGCATGGTCATCGAGGGCTCCAAGACAAGCCATGCCAAGTCTGGCGGGTGCGGTTCTGGCTGCGGTGGTGGTTGCGGAGGAGGCAGTGGCTTAGGCACCCTGCTGAACTCCAGCACTACGGCTGACCAGGGCCTGACGAAGTCAGGTGGCTGTGGTTCTGGGTGTGGTGGTGGCTGCGGTAGCGGCATGGCTGTCGAAGGCTCCAAAACTACGGAAGCCAAATCTGGTGGCTGTGGTTCTGGGTGCGGTGGTGGTGGATGCGGCACCATGGTCATTGAAGGGTCCAAGACGAACCATGCCAAGTCCAGCGGATGTGGTTCTGGCTGCGGCGGCGGTTGCGGAGGCAGCGGCGGTGGCTTCGGCACGCTATTCAACTCTAGCACTGCGGTCGGTGAAGCCAAATCCGGTGGCTGTGGCTCTGGCTGTGGCAGTGGAGGCTGCGGCGGCGGCATCATGGTCATTGAAGGTTCCAAGAGCGGCTATGCAAGGTCTGGAGGCTGTGGCTCTGGCTGCGGTGGTGGGTGTGGCAATGGCATCATATTGAACGCGAGCACCATGCCTGGCGGTGAGGGCCACTCTAAGTCAGGCGGCTGCGGTTCAGGCTGCGGCGGCGGTTGCGGTGGTGGCATCATGGTCATTGAAGGCTCTAAGAGCAGCTATGCCAAGTCTGGAGGCTGTGGCTCCGGCTGCGGTGGTGGGTGCGGCAATGGCATCATATTCAACTCGAGCACCAAGGCTGGCGCCGAGGGCAGCCGCTCCAAGTCAGGCGGCTGTGGTTCAGGATGCGGCGGTGGAGGCTGTGGTGGCGGTTGCGGTACTTCAATGCGTGATTCAATCTGCACTGCCGGCCTGCGGCACTCTCAGTGGATGGCTGCTGGGTAGTCGCCGATGAGGGCCTTGGTAGCTCCTCCGTGGGCTCACCGACGGAGTGAACTCCCAAGGATAATAGCGTTACGGCATGGGTTGGGTGTGTGTTTGAGAATTGAGTGTATATCTTGAGCTTGTGTAATGTAAGATAAATAACCAACTGAAGAATGAAACAAACAACGGATCGGCCTCTCGGTTGACGTGGTGTTTGTGCGAAAGGAACAACTCTGTCCTGGTGAGATCATGGCGCTCTGGTGTTTACTGATGAGCACCATGGCAATTACTTGTAATGGTGGATGAATTTACAAAGAATAAACAGCAGTCTTGGCAGCACATGGCGGGGGACTGTGTTGTTTGTGGTTAATTGCAGAACCAAAGCAGGCGTTTAAAAAATTGCATCCAGGTATTTTATAAAGGGAAAATGGGAAATTGGGTTATTTTCTTTTTTCGATTTACTCACTTTATTATGTTATATAATAAGTATTTGTTTCCTTCTTTGATGTAATTACTTTGGTGATGAATTATTTATAGAGCTATTTCTACATCATTCCAACATTCTTGAGTTGTTCAAGGTACCTGTAAGATTGATTTAGCAGAGTAAACCAATCACAGTAAGAGATTCGATGGTAGTTCTTTTTTTCATTAGCACGTGGCTGTGAAAAACTACTGGTTCCTGTTAGCGTAATTATAATTGTGTCTGACATCTTTGATGATGTTCTGACTCAAAAGAGAAACACGCTTAAGGGCTCAGTAATGCTCCAAATTCATGCTTGGACAGCTTGGTACAGAGACACTTAAGCCTGGTTGGTTGTGCATCTTCAACCATCCAGGCTCGTAGGATGCAGGATAGCGTGATTGGTTAGCTGCAGGTGCTGTTGAGCCTGGCTTGGCAGGTGCAAAATCAGCAGCGCAGCCTGGCTCCTGGGATGCGACTTTTTTCCTCGTTTCTGGAGAGCCTGGTTGGGATGGTGCAGGCTGACAGAGATGGACAACTGCGCAGTGACACAACAGGGTACAGAAGCACCAACAGCTGGGCCTGGCTGCGCGGGAGCCGAAACCAAACAAAGCGTTAGTGCATGTGGGTCGCCTGGCTGGCCACAGTTATACATGTTCAGCGGACCGTGCCGCAGCCGGCCGTGCCACCACCGTGCCTCGTGCCACGGCCTCGGCCCACGGCACGGCCCATGGGCCGATTTACCGTGCCGTGTCGCCCGTTGGCATGACGGGCCGTGTGCTGGCCCAAGGCTCATGAGCCCTGTTGAACACTTAATTTTCATCTTTTTCAACATTCCTTGCTCTCTGTTTCAACATTTTATTTTTCTTATTTTAACATTTTTAAACATTAACAGTTGAACATATTTAGGTAAATGCTGAACATGTTTAAACGAAATATTAAACTTGTTTACTCGCAATGTTGAACCTGATTAAATGAAATATTGAACTTGTTTAATTGAAATGTTAAAACATTTTACCGGGCCGTGCCCGTGCCGTGCCAGGGTGGCGGCCCACGGCCCGCATGGTGCGCCGTGCCGTGGGCTGTACCACCGGGCCTCATGCTACATAGCCATGTATAGCCACAGCATGCACCGACGAAACGAGCGAGGCCGCCTGGGGCAGAGAACCAATCACACCTTTAAAGGTTCCACACTTTCGTGAGTGAAGTGGTCTAAAGGGGGTCAGGTTTCACACAGATGAAGGATGCCGATGCTGTGTTTAGATATGACGGAAAAAGAGAGTAATTTTTTGGAAAACGTGTTATGTGAGAAGATGCATAGTAAATATAGAAAATAATTTCTTTTGAAAAACAGGTTACTCCGTATGTGAGAGCGAAAAGAGACACAGCCCGAGCTTTTCTTTACGCGGCGGCACGTACGGTGACAAGAGCTTCCTGCTGATCTTGGGACGCAGGGAGTTGCAGTCTGCAGACCTGCCAGTGCACGAAACGACAGCGACACTGACTTCTGAATCCCATGATCCATCTCTTCGACATCGATCGGCGCCTGCATGCATGGACTAGTCACACTTTGCACATGCTGCCATGCGTTCATCAAAGTACAGAGGACAGGACAGCACAGCACGGCACAGCATGCTGCTGCACACGTTGCCGACGGCCCCTCCTTAATATAGGAACAATAATAATAATCCCTTATTAATAGCTGTGTACGTGTTGTGCACATGCATGGGCACGTGGTTGTAAGTGGTAACCGAAGGTCTGCACCCTGCAGCATCTGAATGAGAAAGAAAGGGTCAGAGATGTGGTTGAACGGTGTTTGTTTGCTCGTCGAAAAAAAAAGCCCGTATAAGCGGACCTAATCGTATGAATACTGATAAGATGAAGTGGGATTAGTGGAGGCTAGTCGAATCTAGTCCATTGTATAATTGTTTGATCTAAATACTTTAGCACTACTCTTATGATCTACTGTGTATTAGTATATGCAATGTTCAATTGGACATTACAACAAATAATAAATAGACAAGCAATAAATAATTAAGATTCAGTAATCATTTTTTTGCGGAAAAGATTCGATAATCATGATTGGCTAATCAAGCACATAAAATGGCCCACTGAAATGAATAAGTATCTCTAAGCGAATTGTCAAATGTCAAGCTCTAGTGTATGAGAGATTATATCAGTACAATGTATTACAAACTTGGAGTAGTACTACGTATATTACGAGTCGGATATTGGTTGTCCTACGTCTAATTCTGGCGGTCAGTGGATGGTTAATTGGATGGTTAGCAATCTAGTGGAGCTAGTTGAGTTGGTGTAGAATCAGTACCAAGGAACCCATAAGGCGATTAGTTGTGACTAGTTGCTATTACTCTGATGACACGTTGCTCGTGCGATGCTGTGGCGAGGACACGGTGGCAGGCAGCGCAGCGCAGGCGGCCTCTGACTCTGGTCCGCTCTGTGCCCGCCGCTGTGGCTTGGTCGTTGGGAGGCGGTGCACGCGACAACACACAAGTGGACAGGGCAGGGCTGTGGAGATCCCGAGCAGAGCACGCAGCGCAAGGAAGAGGGCAGGCAGGCAGCAGCAGCAGCATCCATCGATTGGTCGTCCTCCTCTGCTCTCACTGTCCGATGTGTAATCCGGAGCGCCATCATCACCCCGGAAAAAGGCAGAGCAGAGCATCCATCGTCACCATCATCACTCTGCTCATCCTCCGCGTACGTACGTTCGTTACCGAATCTCCCCTCTCCGCTTTCTGATCCATCCCGCCCACGTCCCCATGATAAACTAATCATCATCATCAATTCATCATCGTCGCCTCACTCCTCTCCCCTCCCCTCCTCCCCCTCTACTCTGCCGCAGCTCCGAATTAAATCGATCCCCGCGCCGCCGCCCCTTGATCACAGCCGCCGCGCCGCGATCTTTATCCCCTCCCTTTTCTTTTCCGTCCTTCAATCAATTCGCTCCACCCCCCGAGGCAGTGCGACCCGCACGCGCCACACAAAAGTCAACGCCTCTCCCTCCTCTGATCCGCCGGAGGCGACCAAAGGCGGCATCGACAGCCGACCACCGCCTCGCCGCCGGCGGAAGTCCGATGGGCTCCTTCAAGGGCCACGTGCTCCCCGGCACCCTCTTCCTCCTGGTCGGCCTATGGCGAGTCTGGTCCTCCCTCGCCCGCTACGCTGCCTCCCCCTCCACCTTCAAGGTCCGCGCATGGAACCCCCTCTCGTTGGCGCCGCCACATCTCCGGCTCCTCGAGCTCTACGTCGTCGCCGGCGGCGCCTTCGCCGACATGTGCGTGGAGGTGCTCTACTCGACGCACCTCCGCATCTTCGTCGACGGCGGGGAGATCAACCCCGCCACCTCAACGATCTCGAGCACGGCGGGATGTTGCTCATGTTCTTCCTGTTCGGTGCTCTCGCCCTCGCATCACAGCTCTTCCCCAGGTCAGCCTCAGGAGCATCTTCCCATCGATTTCCTCTTCTACGGTCTAGTAGTAGTCTGCACATGATCGATCAAGATCCTGTTTTTATGACTACGAATTCAATTTTTTGTTACTTCGTTTGATTGAATCTAGTAAGGATCCGATGAACCAGAATTGCAACTTTTGATCGAGACACAGCAAGACTAGGAGTTGGGATGAACCAAAATTGCAACTTTTGATTGGCCGGATAAAGCCAACTGCCACGAGACATCGTACATGTGAACGAATTCAAAGGGAGGAAAAGTTGGTTGGTTGAGGGTTAGTTGGGTGGCGTCGGAATCTTCCTCGCCGGCCGTAGCAGCTGGTTTTTGACCATGGCGGCGTCCGCATCTGGGAGCCCTGACAGGAACGATTGCACGGGTGAGCCAATATGGTCCAGCTGGTCCAACATGGCTACCAAATGGGCACCAAGTACCTGCTGCACTGTGTGCTGGTAGTTTCGTTTCGTTTCGTGTCGTGCCAGTACCACCTTTTTTCTGCGCAAGAAATTTCCTCAGTGTTGTGATGTGCTGTACCTTTTTGAATGCACATGTAGTGCCTGCCTGCCTTTCTTCAGGTAACCAATAGCCAGCCAGCCAAAGTTCGCCAGAGAATGGAAGGTATTTAGGCACGTGGTTGGCGCTACTAACAGCGTGTGATTACTACATTAGTGGTTGGTAGTTAACTCATGGCAGTGCGCAGACTTTTCAGTCTATTTGTGCTGACGCATCAATGCCCTCTGATCAGTGGAGACATTGGCGGAGCTGGTGAATCCGGACGCCTAGGGCCACACCTAAATGCTTAGACCAGCCAAACAAACCCGCACAACAATAGCCACAATATCAAAAGCGTAAAATGTGTGATTTCGTGTATATCTCAGTTAATGTTTTATGTACGTCTAATTGTACAACAAATTTGATAAAATCATAAAGATGTACGAAAGATTTTTGTCGATCATGAATGGAGATTTAGCAATTGGATTCCCTCGTAACATAAATATTTCCATCCATATTATTTGGGGTCGATGCTTGTATTAGCTTAGCAGACGGAAGAACCGCTCATGATGTAATAATGGGATGTAGCTGCTAGCTTCTTTTGAAGTAAAGGCCGGCACTTTTTTCTCTATTATTTAAATAGTATGTGGACATGAACCTACACGTATAAGTCAAATATTTTCAAAATCCCAAGTATGATTTAACGTGCAACAAAATTTCCTTCTGTTTTCTATTATTCTATATGCCGATCATTTGCATTGGTAACTCCTGTCCCTGTTGTTTCTGACTCCACAAGCCTCACCAAGTCAGCTTGGACAGAGGACGAGCGAGAGGCCAGCACTCACATCCAGGCAGGCCTACGTGCGCACATTTTTGCCACTACTGGCTCTGTTGGGCTGCGACGGAAGAGAGGATCACATATGCCAGCTGGGCCTTTAATTTGCCCCTGATGGGCTGCTTGCTGTGCTGTGCGAATATTAGCTGGGCCATAGAAAGTTGAAGGGAATATAAAGAGCTATTTGGGCTACGCCTAGGGCCACGGCCCTAGTGGCCCTAGGCCCAAATCCGCCTCTGAGTGGAGAATCTGAATCGTGATCACTACATTAGTTGGGTGAATTGGATCTGACAAAAAGGAGAATCTAGTTCTTGTTCTTGTACCTCTGAAGTGGGAGGTGGGGCCAGAGTGTCACATTGAGCAAACACAGTAGCAAGTGCCAGTGTGACTCTGTCTTGCATTTATTTATGTTTGGGGACCCCCTGTTTTGATCTCGGTGGAATGACTCCCTGCTTACCCCTTTTTTCCCTGCAATCATACTGTCAGTGGAATGGAAGCTCTGCTAAGACTTTTCTTTTTCGGCGGCAATCATTTTGCCATTTTGTTTTATCTTGCTATGTGTCCCTGCAAACATTGTTAACAAAGGGAGTGGAAGGGAGTGATGATTCTTCCTGTTGCAAAGTAGTACTATGGTACTCCCTCTGTCCCAAAAAGGATGTATTCTAGCTATTCACTAGATTCATAGCATCTCTAGTGAATCTAGACAAAAGATTGTCCAGATTCATTCGAGATGCATGAATCTAGACACAAAGAAACATGGCTAGAAGTGCATTCTTTTTGGGACGGAGGGAGTACACATCAATCATAAACACCTCATTACCGGTCCGAGGACAATCAGTGTGACCATCAAAAATTTCCTCCAGTGTTGTGCTGTCCTGTGCCTTTTTTTACATGCACATGTAGTGCCTGCCTTTCTTCAGGTAACCAATAGCCAGCCAGCCAAAGTTTTCTAGAGACAGGAAGGAAGATGTTTGGGGCTTATGTTAGTGCTACTAACAGCATGTGATTACTACATTAGTAGTTGTTAACTCACAGTGACAGTGCGTAGTCTTTTCAGTGCTTACTAGTCTTGGGCTCGCATCGGTGAAGAATCTGAATTGGTATGGGTGAACGGCCATCTCATCTTGCATCCTTGAGCTGGACAAAAAGACAATCTACTCCCTTTGTTTTACCTCTGAAAGTGGGAGGTGGGCCAGGGTGCCACATCGTGCAAACACAAGTAGCAAGTGCAGCCTGACTCTGTTTTGCATTTGATTTTGTTTTGGGGGTCCCCCTGTTTGATCTCAGTGGAATGAGTAACCTTTTCCCCTGCAATCATACTGTCAGTGGAATAGAAGCTCTGCTAAACCTTTTCTTTTTCAACAGCAATCATTTGGCCATTTTGTTTTATCTTTGCTCTGCTGTCCCAGTGTCCCTGCAACCATTGTTACCAAAAAGGGGCAGTCATGATGCTTCTCGTTGCAAATTAGTACTATGGTACACAGCAATCATAAACACCTCATTACCCTGTGCCGGACAATGTGTCCATCAACTGGTTTTATCGCTTGGAAGTTGGAACCTCTTTTAGGGGTTAGATTTCAGTGCAAGTAACCAAGTACTGAGCTGTCAGGTTTCAGTGCAAGTAACCAGGTTTCAGTGCAACTAGGAATTTTAAAGGAGACAATAATGCCCTATCCCAAGATATCTAGTAAAATCCTTGCCTGTTGAAGTACAAAGTGCTTAAGTGCATGACAGTAGGTTGGAAAATGTGTGACTTGTTTGCAAATTCGGTTCAAATATGCATAATTTTCCCTTCACCTGCTACTCTTTCAGTTAAATGAACGAAACTGCACATCACTTCTCTAACTGCCATTTCCACTACTGACAATCAGCTAAACAAAAGAGATACCCCATACAGAGCTAACAACAATTGTGAACGTCTGCAGGTACTTACCATTGACCGATGGCGTGCTCTGCCTGGTGGCGGCGACGGCGTTCACCGCGGAGTTCGTGCTCTTCTTCTTCCACTCGACGACTCACATGGGTCTAGAAGGCTACTATCACTACCTCCTCGTCATCCTCATCGGCCTCTGCATCATCGCCACCGTCCTCGGCGCTCTCCTCCCCGAGAGCTTCCCCGTCGACCTCGCCTCCGGCGTACTCATCGCCCTGCAAGGTCTCTGGTTCTACCAGACGGCGTTCACGCTGTACGGTCCCATGCTCCCCAAGGGCTGTGCCCGTGACGTGGACGGCCACATCGACTGCCACTTCCGCGCCGCGCAAGAACGCGCCGAGCAGCTGGCTAACTTCCAGCTGTTTGGGCTCGTGTTCTTGGCCTTCGTCTATGTGCTCGTGTGCTATGCTGTTGCTGCGGCGAGGTATGGCATCCGGACCTGAAGGTGATGCATGACGAGCACGTTGCTGCCATGGAGTGCCAAGGTGATGCCAGCACCGACGTCCGGGAGGAGGGCGTGATGTAGTAGCTGGTGGCTTGGTGATGGTGTTTCTGGGATTCTTTGGATTTGGTATAGGAGTGGGAAATGAGTACAAGAGCAGAGATGGATGGGAAGTTCAGAGTTTTTCAGAATTGTGTTCGGCATACGAGTAGGGAGTGTACATTTTTTGGGATTAGTTAAAGTGAAATTACCAGAGGGTTTTGTCCTGGAATTTACAGAAGGTTTCATGAGCTGCTTAACATTTGTAACAGTCACTGATTTTTGTATGTTAGTTACATGAGCAATAGAATAAGAGAGGCAGAGTAGTGGTTGATTGCCAAGCAGTTCCTGTCATACAGTGAAAAGACAGATAGTGCCTCGGCTTGTCTGTCTGCAAGCCGGGAAGATTAAGTACTGTAAATTTGAATCAGTGCGTTAATTATGAGCAAATAAATATGGTAAAAAAATGAACGTGCGAAACAGATAGTATTGAAGATTTGTCTCGCTATACAGTGAAAGCACATGATTTTCTTCGTCATTAGTCATACACAATTCCCTGCAAATATCTCGCATGTCCCTGTACATGGATCCTATCTTATCCCATCGTGCCCATCATGCAGTGAGTCTTCGTCCTGTTCCAAGTCACTGGTCCATCGTCAGCGGTTGCGGCTGCGAGTAACGAGTTTGTGTGGCTGCAGGAACTTCCGCTCAAGAGGCCATTATAAGCTGGCACTCAATTGCCACCAACGTTCCATCCTTCTCGTGGGTGAGCATCGCAGTTTTGAAGCCAGCGACCGGCGGCGACGAGCTGTGTCGCGATTGGCAAGCGACGGCAATCCGTAAGTCGTCCTAGCTTGGGCGGTGGCGCAAGAGACGGCTCAACTCACTAGTTCGCATTCCGCAACCAAGCAACAAGCTATTTGTTCTAATAAGGTAATTAGCAAATTCACATTGTAATTGGATTATTATTGCAGAATTTAGAATTGTTTTGTGGTCCTTTTTTAATGTTTAAATATTTCAGTAGTATAAAATTTCCCTCATGGACCACCCTTGCTAAAATTGCTTCAAATCATAGATTGGCCACAAGGCCTGGTTCTCCACAACTTGTCCCTGAGGAGAAATACTAGCCTAAGCAACACCATTCAACCCCCACATACCACTGCTGCTCACACATACACACACCAATTTGTACTTTTGTTGCGTACAGAGGAAGACCATCCTGACATGGAGATCATCACGGGAGCATTACCAAGTGTCATCACCAAGCTCACCGATCTGGCCACCGGCGAGTACAATCTGCAGAAGGGGCTCAAGAATGACATCAAGTTCCTCCAAGAAGAGCTCATGGCTATGAAGGGTGCGCTCGAGGATATCTCCAAGGTTCCACCTCACCAGCTTCCTAATGGAGATGATATTTGGGCGACGAACGTGAGAGATCTGTCCTACGACATAGAGGATAGTATTGTCGAATTCATGGTGCAATTCGATGTCAGAAAACTGGACAACCAGCATGGGCTCAAAGATGTCATTGATAGGAGCCTCGATTGGTTGATGCAGCTCAAGATTCGCCACAAAATCGCTACTGAAATCAAAGAGATCAAGAGCCGTGTCCTAGAGGTACATGAACGGCACCGTAGGTATGAGGTCAACCAGGGTATTAATAAGCCTATTACAGCTACTGTGGATCCTCGTTTATTCTGTCAGTACACAAAGATGACAGAGCTCGTTGGTATTGATGAGGCAAGAGATGATCTCATCAACACTATGATGGAAGGAAATGAAGTGCCAATGCAGAAAGCCAAGATAGTTTCCATTGTTGGATTTGGAGGATTAGGGAAGACAACTCTTGCTAATGCAGTGTATCAAAAGCTTAGAGTACAATTCGATTGCTGGGCTTTTGTTCCAGTTTCTCAAACTCCTGACTTGAAGAAAATATTCAAGGGCTTGCTCTATCATCTTGGAAAGAATTATATCAATGACGAAGCATTGGACGAAGGGTGGCTCATCGAGGTACTCAGGGAATCTCTTCAAGAGAAAAGGTATGAAATTTACGGTGCCTTATACTAGGGCATACTACCATCTAAAAAGGACTAGTATGAAAGCATCCATCGGTCTAGAATAATTGTATACTCTTAGAAACTTGACTGGTAGTATAGGTAGTATGGACAACTAAGTATGGGTAGTATAAGGGTATCATGGACCAAAAATTATAATGGCAATTATTATAATATTTTAGTAACATTACTAGTCTTTTCCTCTCTCTCCGGTTTATTCATCAGTCCTTTTGCTCTCCTCTCCCATTCATCAGTGGTCCGTTCATGGCAACAGGGGGCTGGCGGCCGGCGGCCACCCATGACGGCCAGCTCCGGCGAGCCTCGCTGCATCATTGTCCTCCTCGATTTGGAGCCGACGCTGCGTGCGTTCCTGGTAGTGCTTAGCCGAGAATCGATGGTGGACGTGAGAGGCGCTGTGTCGCAGCCCCAAGAGCAGGTGGCGCAATTGAGGGTCTAGCACAACACTATTCTGTTTGTTTGCCAACCTCCATTGATGGTCTTGCGAATCCAGTGCTACGTACAGGTGCCCGTGCAGCACCTTGAAGAGTTCTTAGACGCGCCGCCGCAGCCAACCACACGTCCTGACTGCCTTTGGTTGCTTCTCCTCCACATGTATCCCCCATGTGCTCTCGCCTCGGTTCGTGCTCTTGGGCTCTGCGTGCGGACGGATCTTGACCGTGGACGGCTGCAGCGAGATGCTAGTCACCGGCGGGCCAGCTGCTTCCGCTCGTTGCACGCGTGGGAGGCACGGTGCTGGGGCAGCGCCGGGGCACATGCAACCGCGGGAGGCCGAGCTCTCCGTTTCCTGCCGGTGGCTACGCAAAACTAGATGACTTGCGTACCCTGAGAAAAAAATAGGAAGAAATTGGTTCCGTCGTTGGATCGTGTCACAGTGTGCCGTGGCGATCGAAGGCATGTCACCCATTCTGAGTCCCAGCACAGGGAGGAGGGTTAGGCCACAGGTGGCCTCTGCTGAAATATACAAACTACCCTAATTAATGGATAGTTTAAGATCTTGATCTATACTCCGTACTACTGGATGGTAAGTATAAGCACGTGTAAAGAGCTCGGAATTAAAGCATTGCTTCTATCAATGTTGTATTCTTTCCCCACTTGTAAGTTACGCCTCCATATTATAATACTTAGGCTAATCTTGATGGGAGGGTTTCTTGCTGATGCTTCCAAGAATGGATATAACAATATATGCATTTGACTGATAGGGGAAATAGTGCACTGCAATATTTTGCTTTGTTATTTCATAGATAACATATGCAAGAGGGTAAATGTATTCGAAAGAGTGCCTATGTGGTTTTTACCTATATGAACCTCTCTATTCTGTATCTTTATTATTTTTTCGTTACATCATCACAAATTTTGTCATAGAACAATAGTTAATGAGAATAATAATAAACGCTGATTCATGTCCTTTTTTAATGAAGACTACTGCAGACTCTCAAGCTTTTTTTTTTGAACATTACTCTCAAGCTTGATCACATCATTATTATCTGCAATTAATATAGCAGTCTTTTTTTTATCCTGATGAGACTTCTTTTTATTTTACAATGATTTTGAATGAATTTATTGGCTAATCTAGCTATAAATTTTTTATCTTTTTTTTTTGCTGGAAATGCTAGTTTTTTTTCCGTTGCTAACTCGCCCTACATGCAGGTATTTTTTGTTATTGATGACATATGGGATATCGAAGTGTGGAAAGTGATCAAATGTGCATTGCCCCATAATGATGTTGGATCCATGATTATTTACAACGACCCGTAATCGTGATGTTGCTGAACAAGTTGGTGGTGCTTACCAGATGAAACCCTTTCCCTAAAAAACTCACAAAAGCTATTGTATGGACGGATATTTGGCAATGGATACAAAGACAACAATGAAGACACAGACAAACAGGAAGACGACCTGGCTGAAGTATCTAATCAAATACTAATGAAATGTGCTGGTGTACCCTTAGCTATCAGTACAATAGCTAGTCTATTGGCTAGCAAAGGAAGAAACAAAATGGATTGGTATGAGGTGTACAACTCTATCGGTACTGGTCTCCACAACAACTTTGATGTAGGGAATATGAGAAAGATTTTGTTACTGAGCTACTATGATCTACCATCCCATCTAAAGACTTGCTTATTATATTTAAGCGTGTTTCCAGAAGATTTTAAAATAGAAAGGGATCGCTTGATATGGATGTGGGTAGCTGAAGGTTTCATCCAATGTACGAGAGAAGGGGAAAGCTTATTGGAACTTGGAGAGAGTTACTTCAACGAGCTCATAAACAGAAGTATGATCCAGCTTGTAAATCATGAGTACCATCGTGCCAGTGAGTATTGTTGTGTACATGATATGGTGCTCGAACTTATCCGTATCTTATCAAATAAAGAAAACTTCGTCACTATACTGCATGATCATAAGGATCATACATCTCCAACAAGTACAGTTCGGAGGCTATCACTTCAGAATTGCATGGTGGATCATGCTTGGATACGGGATAAAACCAGCAAGAGAAAATAAGGTCAGTAATTGTCTTTTTACCTGACAATGATCCAAAGCTGAACCTTGGGGCCTTTGGAGTTTTACGTGTCCTGGATTTGGAGTGTTGTCGTCTTTCAAATGTTCATTGCCTAGAGAATGTTGGGAAGCTAATCCACTTGAGGTATCTGGGACTAAGAAGTACACTTCTCAGACAGCTTCCTAATGTAGAAATAGGAAAACTGCGATTTACAGACCTTAGACATAAGGGACACTGTGACTAGGAATTACAACTTCCCCTCAGCTATTTTTCAACTGAAACATCTGAGGTGCCTACACATTAAAAGCTCTGGTGGTGTGCCAGAAGGGATTAGTAACCTAACATCACTTGAAGTGTTGTCAGTTGGTTGGATCTGTGACGACACAACCATTATAGAACTGGGCCATCTTACGGAGCTGAGGATGCTGAAAATTATCTTGGACACTGACTTCATCACTGAACAACTGGACCATCCAATGGGGCTGAAACCTCTGGAGGAATCTCTGGTGGCGTGCCTGCACAAGCTGAAGAAAATCCGGAGTGTAGATATCAGCGGCATGGCTCGTCTAAGCAAACATACAATCGGTCGATTGGATGCCTGGCACGCCCTTCCCCATCTCCGTAGAATTCAACTGAGTAATAAATTCGGGTTCTATGTGCGACCAGATTGGATGAATCCCTCATATCTTCCGCACCTCACCTACTTATGCGTTACCGTGCTGCAGCTACAACAGGAGGACCTCGATATCATTGGGAGTTTGCCAGCTCTCCGCGATCTAGATCTATCTGTGCACTCTGGGCTGAGTATCACCATCGATGGTTCTTTGTTCCCAAACTTGGTACGGTGCAAGTTGCTAAACTTCATGCCACCGGTGGTATTTCGTCAGGGAGCAATGCCAAGACTGATAGATCTTGAGTTCACATTCAATGTGCGGCAGACGAGACGAGTCGCTGGCAGCATCGACAATCTCGAATTCGGCTTGGAGAACCTGAGAGTGCTCCAGAACATCTTAGTCCGCTTCACAGGTAGAAGCGACACGAAGAAGGAAAGGGAGGAAGCAATGGACGTGCTGAGGCATGCAGTCGAAATCCACCCGAATCGTCCGAAGCTTAGGACGGAGGACTGGTGAAGATGAATGTGAGTCTAGTCTAGCTTCATTGTTCCTCCTCTGCCTCTGTCTCGTCCCTATCGTAACTTGTTTTGCTCCTTTCTCGGTTTCAGGTAAATGATGGAACCGAGAGTAACTTGAAACCTGAGGCAGATTGCCACGTTGCAGAAATAAAAGTGCATGTGCTTTTCCGACGGACAGCAGCATCCAGCCACATTTGCAGAAAACACATAGCTGAACTTTCCATTTAGTTAAAAGAAAAAACACATAGCTGAAATGCCGAATACTGTTGGTTGTCACGGATGGGAGTGTTCCTGTTGAGTGCAATGGTTTGTTTACTCATGTGTCAAAAAGAAAGAAAAAACACTTTATTAATGTTTACATGTATATTGTAATTTATTGTACCACTAGTTCTTACTTATATTTAGAAAGTAGTACTGCATAAGAACTTAAACAGGGTTCTATTTGTAACATTATGGAGTGGGTACTGCATACTCTTGTACCACAATTATTGGTCCTGATCCAAAACAGGGAACTTTTTGAATTTTTTCAGGTCAAATCTTCCGACCAGCCACAGGTAGCCGGCAAGGTCATTCCGCAGGCGACCTCCTGCGGTGTTCCTAGCCAGTTCCATTGGCGGTGGTTCGCCACGTTCCGGCAGTTCCATTGCCGTGGAAGCCAACGTGTTTTGCGACCGCTATGGAAGCCTATCTACAACTGCAACTCATTTACCTGCTGCAACTGTCAGCTCTGATCAGATATTAGATTGTTCTGAAGATTGTCCCCTGAAATGGCGCGGAAGTTTCTTCACTGAACATAGTCGATGAGCCATTGAATACAATCGGAGCAGGCAACAAACGTTGTCCCGCAGTGAAGACTTCACTGTTCTATGAAGAAAGCAGTGTGTTTTGATTTGGCAGAAGGGAGAGAATTGACAAAAGGATGTACCATTTCAGTCTTCAGAAAAGCAGCAGTCCGTGAGAGCGAACAGCCTGAGTTGCAGGATTCTGATTTTGTGGAAACTGTACATTATACATTGACGGCCAGAAATACACGATGAACTGAAACATATTTTGTGACATCAATGTTTTTTTTGTTCTGCTACACTAATTTTGCTCTGAACCACGTTTCAATTCTTCGATCTCTGCTTTCCTTACCAGATACTTTTGGTTTGATCTCGTGGAATGAGTCCCTGCTTAACTTTCCCCAGCAATCATACTGTCAGTGAAATGTAACCCTGCTAACTTTTCTTTTCTTTTTTATGTCCCAAAAAGACTTTTTTTTTGGCGGCAATCATTGCCATTTTCTTTTATCTTTGCTTAAGTAATGCAGTCCCTGCACCATTGTTAACAAAAAGGGCAGTGATGATGCTTCTCGATTGCAAATTAGTAACTATGGTACACACATCATGTACTCCTCATACCTGCACCATCACTGGGTTCAGTGCGTGGACCTCTTTTAGAGTTAAGGGTTTCGTGCGGGATTTGCAGGTTTGCAAGTATTGAGCTGGTTGCATAATCAGTTGGAAATATGCAGTATTTCCTTCACCTGCTATTCTTTCAGTTAAGGAATGAAACTGCACCAATGCAGCATTTTTTCCTCACCTGCTACTGTTCAGTTAAATGGACGAAATTGCACATTATGTCTCCAATTGCCAATTCCAACGCTCCATTGCATTATGTCTCAATTGCACATTTCAGTGCGGGGATCTAGCAACGATATGGAACAATTCATGTGCATCATGAAAAAAATTTAAAATGTTATGAAACATCCCATGAATGCTATGAGTTACAATTAAAGCAAAGCCATACAAATTCCATTAATATTGTGGAACAATCCAATAAATACATGACTAGTGTAGAAATGATACAAACATCACAATAAAATATCTCATCTTTCGCCATGAGCCATGATGTGTAATTGTAGTGGGGCACTGATGACCGAGGCCAACACGCAAGTATCACTGCCACGGGTTTTGGCACAAGCGACCTTGGATTAATTTCGTAAAATGTTCCCGGCAGTGAACATGAATAATCATTTGATTGCACCATCAACTACACGTATATATTACGCGGGTATTGTAGTGTCACTATTGTGTCCATTTACACGTTCTCTGGTATTATCCATATTTCGTCAATGTAACACCTAATTTTCATCACATTAAAAAAAATCAATTTAGGCAACCATTTTCTTAGTTTTATTTGTTTTAGGGAATATTTAAATTGCAAGTTCAAATTTTGGCTCTTAAATATTTAAACATCATTTAAATTAGAGACAATGAATTCTTTGTTGCATTCATGCTGTTGCATATATTTTGAATGTGGTTTGAATTTGAAAAGGTTTGCAAAAGTTTAAACTTAAATTCAAAACCTTTCTTTTCCCTCTCTCTTTTTCTAGCTGGCCCAATCTTCTTTCGCGGCCCAGCTTCTTCTTCTCCGGCCTTTTCTTTCTCTCTCCCTCGCGCAGCCGCGGCCCAATTTCCTTTCCGGCCCATTCCGTCGCCGCGGCCCAGTCGTCCGTTTTCCCCCCTTCGCTCATCTTCTTTCGCGTCGCTGACATGT